>ML794952.1:73688-103743 GCA_009831015.1 Picea engelmannii
AGTGTGAATTGAAAGAGAATATTCTCCAGGTGGAATATTCTCTCCTAAAATATAGGAGACTGGATAATGACTAATTATGACTAATGAACAAATAAAAACCTTAGGAAAAAGAAATCCTAGGTGTGTGTGAAGTAACTCCAACAAGTCCGAAATGCAAAAACAGTTTAATTGTTGGGCGGACTTATACATGGATGAACGGAAGATAATACAAGTGCGAGAGTCCGCGAGTCCAAAAGTCCACGAACATGAAAATCGACTAAGTATGGTAGTACCAAGAAAGGGAAAAAGAAGGGAAAAAGAGAAAATGGGAAAAGGGAAAGTATAGAAGGGGGGAAAAGAAGCGGGAAAAAAGAACAAGGAGGGTTAAAGCACAAAAGGAGTTCAACAAGCACATGAGCCATTTTAGCAATACTCTCCAAAGTTAAAGTTCTAGCACCTTAAGAATCAAAATTAGATGTATTAAGGAATCTAAAAACAGCCTGAAAAGTAGAGAAGTTCGATCTGTTCACCTGTGCAACTAAATATTGTCAAAATTGATATGGTAATTCTTGCATCCTGCCAAGGACCTTTCAGTAGAATATTCTAGGTTGTTCCACCACCACTTGACTTTATATTAATATGGTATTTTACTGTTGATGTTTTGTAGCTTCGGGCAGGGTATTCTCACATGGCCTTGGTGTCGAGCATGTGAGAATCTTCGTTGACACCCGATTGCACTTTCGTTTCAGTGAAAATGCCCCTGGAATGAAGCTGGGGCTTCATGGGTGTGTTGATGGGCTTTGTGGGATTTCGTTGGGGCTTCACACCCACATAGAGGAATTAACAAGTCTAATTTAATATTGAGTAACTTAGGGGCTTTTACTCACCCCCTTGAGTTGTATAAAAGGACATAAGCTTGTGGTAACATTCATTCTTGTGTGGAGTCTTGGTGATTTCAGTCCAGCTATTTGGTGACCTCAGTCCAGCCATGGAGAGGGGCCGAATAGGCCTCAAGTCTGCAGTTTTTCTTTGTTCTGGGCAGGTACCTTGAAGAGCATAGCAGCCACTGCTTAGAGGAGGACTCGGCCTAGTGAGAGAGGCCAGCCGCAGGCCTAGGGAGGCTCGGCCAGCCTAGAAGAGGCTACCACAGGTCAGTTGAGGGCAGGGGCAGTAGGGCATAGGGGTCGGCCAGCCTAGGAAAGGCGGCTACAGGTCTGTGGGAGGCTGACAGCAAAGAAAGGGAGCTGCTACAGGTCTGTGGGAGGCTGACAGCAGAGAAAGAGAGCTGCTACAGGTGGACAGCAGTATTGGGGGCTGTAATGGCCACCTTAGCAGCAACTTTGAGGGCTGTTACAACCAGCATCAACACCAGTCTTTTGTGGACAGTTACAGGTCCAACAGAAAGCCATTGAGGGCTCTTACAGCCTGAATATGTAGCAGATCTGCTACAGTGGCAGCAGGGTGCTTCTTGTACAAAGTTTTGGGGCAATCTTGAGGCAGCTTGAGGGCTGATACAGTCAGCAAGTCTTGGGGCAGTTTTGAGGCAGCAGTAGAGGGCTGGAAGGACTCAGCCTTAGTGTTGAAGACCTCAGTTCAAGGGCTGGAAGGACTCAGCCAAACTTGTGCAAGGGTTGCAGAGGCAGTGGAGGGTTTGAGGGGGCAAGAGATGCTCTAACCCTCAGCTTCAGTGTAGCAGACTTGGACACAGAAACCAGGAGGGTTTCAGCAGTGTTTTGTAAGTGTTTTTGGTATTCTTCTTTTGTGTAAAATTGGGCCATTGTCCCTGGTATGGGAGCCCATTGTTCTGGGTTTAAGAACAAGTGATTTTGGGCATTGATTTCCTGTGTACTGTGTATGGTTCAATTGCTGGTTTATTTTCCGCTGTGCTAAGTTGTTAGGCATCTCAGTGTGTTTATGTTTACAGTTCAAATTGTGTAAGTTTGTATATTCTGTTGAGAACATAGACCGGACCTGAGGTGTGTGTGCTACCAAGTCTGGGTGCACTACAAAATCTAACATTTACAACTTACTCAAATTTTACTTGAAGCAAAAACAAAATCAAATAGGCTTCTTATTTTATCAACTATTAGAATTGTATTTTGTGGGCCTATAAAAATGCAAAGTTTTTGGTTTTCATCATGGTAACTCGCATGGTTGTCCAGATTGCAATCTGGAAAGGTAATCACCTTGTCATTGATATTTATGGTTTTCTAGGGTTTAACATGATCCATAATGACCATGCAAAATACCCGTCTCAATTGATCTGAAATAACCCTCCTCCAAACTTTGTAAAAATGAAGATTCTTGGCAAAGTTTGAGTCAGCAATCAACTTAAAATCGAAACACCAAAAGCCTCGAGAAGATAAAACAAATCACTTGATGGTTGGCATTCCTAGGCAGCATTATAATAAAGAAAATTAGTTTGGTGCAAAAACAACCCAAGAGAGATGGAAAATAAATGGTAGCCTGGACAGGACGGCTCAGTAGCAGAAGAATGAGGACTTGGACTTAGTTTGCTCAAAGATAGTAGGAGTCAGGACGAAGAGGAGTTTGAGCCTGTCCACGACCAGTGAAGATTGTCTCTAAGCCAAACAATCTACAAAATACCACCAGTGACTAAGAATACACAAAACTCAAAGATAGTAGGATGAAGAGGAGTTTGAGCCTGTCCATGAACAGTGAAGATTGTCTCTAAGCCAAACAACCTACAAAATACCACCAGTGACTAAGAATACACAAATTCTCCGCATGAGTGTATAGTTCCAGTCTGTAATAAATTCCTGAGCTTAATCAAAACCCATCTTTCTTATTTTCCCATTTGGGTTTCTAGGGTAATCTTTGTGTTCAATGTGGTTAATTGTCGGGTCAAATTAATGCTTGTGCACTTTGTTAATTTCCTGTTGGCTTAATTAATTCATTGGTTTAATTATGGCTGAGCACTTTCATGGTTGGGTTGAATAAATCGTTGGCTGCCTGTACAGCATTTTCATTCTTGTCCATTTGCTTCGTTGGTGAATGATAGCTACAGCACTCAAATCGATTCGATAGCTAGCTGATTAGTATATATGCCATTACAGCGATCTCAAGCTTATGTATTCATTGGTCTTTGTTCAATTTATTGATTAGCTATAGCACTACGACTAATTTACTGGATCGTTGATTTCACCCAAAGCATTAAGTACTGTTGCTTGAGTCATTGGTGGAACCTACAGTAAAATCAGCTTCTTGCTCAATTTGTTGGCTTGTTGAATCACCAGAAGCACTAATTGGTAGCCACAATGCTCATTCCCAGTTAATTCCTCACTGGAGCATTTTGCATCTTGGAGGAGGGCATCAGGCCCTAGACAGCATAGGGTAGCTTGGACACTTGCATGGAGTCTAAGAGTTAGCTCAGGGATGCCTAGGTTGCAAAATAATTCATGCTAGGGGATTGGAACCAGTGGAGTACATGGCTTAGGAGGATTGATGGAGTCTTTGGAGGTTTGTAGGAGGAGCATTAGACACACCTCATGGAAAGCCCTTGCATTTCGAGCCTTGCTTGTGGACGACATCACCTTGGAGCTTGACATGTCTACCCTTGGAATGTAGTGCTCCACATGTGTGAGCCTACATGTGTTATTGTAGGTTGTTTGTAAGGGCATAGGACCACATATATATCGTTGGCCTCCCTTAACTCTCAGATATATAGAGGAAGAAGAGAGTCCCTTCATTCATCGTCATCATTGTACTCTTCTCTTGGTATTGGGGTTCATGAGGAAACCCTCAGAGAATTTATGAAAGAGAAAGAGGATGTCTTCGTTGGGAGCTTGCTCTTGTGACTAGGGTTTACTCTTGTGAAGAAGACATTGGAGATGATGATCATTCATTCATAGCTCATTCATTCTTATCACACGTGTTAGAGATGTGACTAGGAGGAGAGCACTAGTCTTCCTCTCTCTCTCTCTCTCTTGGATCTTTTTATGTACTTGGAGTCACTAGGGTTTCTTGAGCTTGTCAGAGCATCTTGAAGACTAAGGTTAGGGTTTCATCTCATGAAGATTTGGAGATTAGGGTTTGAGATGAAACCCTCGGTTGTACTTGGAGAAGAGAATAAGAAGACACTTCTTGCCTTGGAAGGCATGATTGACTGATTCATGTTTGTTGGATCCCCTTAGTTGTGCTAGGGTTTTGGGGAGTTAGAGGATTGTACTAACCCTGTGACAAGGCTATGGTATGTACATGAACTTCATCTATATGCATATTAAAGAAGTTTCGAGCTGTCCAATACTTGTGTAGTTGCAGATTTGGTTTTCCACCATCTATATTTTTCACAGTTTGTAATTTCCAGCTCTATATGTCTTGTTGATTTGACATAAGTTAAGGGTGATTATGTTAGGTGATTTAACATTACAATTGAAGAATATAGGGGCAGATTTGCTGCTGTTTTTGCATCTGTAATACTAATAAGTGTTTTCAGATCTATCATATGCATGATAAGATTGCCCTAGAGGACTGAAACTTATTGGAACAATTTGAAATCTTTTCTCTTAAACTTCCTAGTGGATTGGGATTGTTAAGAGGTGAAATATTGTCATTTGTCGCTGCTGTTTTATTTATATTTGATAACAGCCCTAAGGCTGAAAATTCACAGGGTTAAGATCCAAGAAACCAAGAAACCTGTAGGAAAGAGGTGAAATTTCTATTTCGCATTAAAAGTCAAAGAACACAAAAATTTCTACATGGTTTCAGAGCTTTTGTGGCTGAGATCACTCTAGTGTAAGAGCGTATTTCAGCTGAAGAGTACCTAGGAGAGGTACTTGACCTTGTTGAGGTTGTTGGGTTGTCAAACCTTAGTGTGCTTGAGATGAGCACTTGCACCCATGGAGGTTTTGATGGGTTAAAACCCTTGTTTCTCTTGTGATGAGAGATGATGGATCTACTACATTGATGGCTGTTATGGATGTATTTTCAGTAGGTGTGATACCTAGAAGGACCTGTGATAGGTTGTTGATTTGTTCCAAGGGTTGCCAATGATAGGTGATAGATCTATGTGATTATTGACTAGTAGTCTTTTATTTTCAACGGATGAGATACTCAAGAGTCAAGAGGTCCTAAAATAAGTGGCTGATTTGTTTCAATAGATGCCAGTGTATTTTTTATTTGTGATGTGGAGGATCTTCTTCATATTGTAGTCATTCCAGGATGGATATGGTTTTGGTCACTTGCATGTCCTCTAACACTATGTCTAGAGTTGGATGATATGTGAATAGTGCAGCTTCAAGACATATGACAAGTCTTTATTCAGTAGATTTTGAGAGCAAGAGGCATGTCTTCAAGGGATGTTCTTGAGTTGGATTATGTTTTGTTTGTTCATGAGTTGAATAAGAATCTTCTTTCAGTGTCATGTATGACAGATGTGCAGTGGGGAGTTGCATTTGAGGGTCAACAGTGCACCATCAATGATTGTAATCTAGCTAGTCTGATGATTTTTGCTAGAGGGGTGAGAGAGGGTGGCCTTTTCAAGTTACTTGTTGATCCAATGGCACTTGTATGTTCCAATGAGACTCTGGAAGAGCCTTCTAGATTTTAGGAGGCATGTGTAGAGCATGCAAGGCAAGAGGCCATGGAGATAGGTTTAAAACCTATTGTGGATTCTAAGATTGATTCCAGGTTTGCAGCTAATGGGAATGTTTTAGAGTACAAGGACATGGTTGGTGGATTCTCTCAAACAAAGGGAGTTGACTTTGAAGAGACTCTTGCTACAGTTACCAAAGGATTCTCTCAGGATGAGGTTGTTGATCATGTTCAAGTTGTTGCTTCAATTGCCAAAGGTTTTGATGTACATGAGAGGGATTCTCAAGTTCACAAGTTGTTGACAACCCTACATGGGTTATTGCTTGTACCACGAGCTTAGTATTTCAGGATCAACGAGTTGACTTGCACACGCTTCTATCTTTACGACTTTAATAAATGTGATCAACTTGTCTTGGTCTTGTATGGAGATGTGATTATCTTTGCAGGATGTCCTAGACAGTGCATGATGTGGTGTTTGTTGATTTTTTCCCATGATGTTGACTTGAGGGATGATGAAGTTTGGCAGGTTGCTTATGATCCAGGRTTATGCTCCTTTAAGTTTATAGATGGTCAACGTTCTTTAGAGGTTTGAGGTGTTGTGATAGCATCTTGTGTTGATGGATACAATGATACTTCTACAACTTACAGTATCAATATTCCAACACAGTGGGAGACTGTGGTAAGTRATGATGTGATATTTGATGAGGATGCAAGGTCTTCATTACACAAGACTCTTCTTCAATGATTGAGGAGAGATAGGAGTTTGTTGTTCCAGGGATTGATTCAAAGACTCAAGGTGAGCCAAATTTAAAGGCAGATGAGGTGAGATTGGGTGTAGATATGCCCTCGCCTACTCTAGCTTATAGGAAGGAGAGATTGCTTACCCAAACATTACAGGAGGTAGAGGAGCAAGTAGAAGCGCCCAACTCTTCAATGATGACAAGTAGACCACCTAGGAGATATGCTAGTCATGTTGCATTAGTTTCCTCCATTCGTGAACCTTCCATTTTTCTTGATGAGAGGTGTGATGCCTTGATGGAGGAGTATGATGTTTGGCAGATAGTGGTTGGTCCCATGACTACAACTTTGCAGGTGGTAGGTTTGGCAAAGTTGCAAAGGGAGTCAACAAGAATTGGTGAAAACACTTTCCTCCTAAAGAGGGACTGTTAGCTTTCAGGGTTACTCTAAAAGTGTTTACACTGTGTTTGGGTGTGCTTCATGAAAATCAAGGTACATGATGTATGATCAACCCCTTGATGGTCGATGATGGATTTGCATATGGTTGATGGTCCATGATGGATTTGCACATTGGAGATGGCTTCTCAGTGGTTGCTTAACCTCAGTTGGGTGCTTGCTTGGCATCCTTCCCTGGGGCGTTGGAGATCTTTTAATATATTGGGTGACGTTCAACATTATGACCACATGGAGATGATTGCTTACTTGGAAAATGCCCTACTTAGGAGGAGAAAAGTTTTGCATCATGAATGCATTAGGCCCTAGAGAGCATAGTGTAGCTTGGATACTTGTATGGAGTCTTAGAGTTGGTTTGGGGATGCCCGGGTTGCGATAGTGTTCATGCAAGTGGAGTGGACCTAGTGGATTACATGGCTTAATAGGATCGATGGAGTCTTTGGAGGCTTGTATATGGAGCGTTGGGCACACCTCGTGGAGCACCCTTTCATTTCGAGCCTTGCTTGTGGACGACATCACCTTGGAGATTGACATGTGTACCCTTAGAATGTAGTGCTCCACATGTGTGAGCCTACAAGTTTTATTGGAGGTTACTTGTAAGGGCATAAACCCACATATGTATTGTTGGCCTCCCTTACCTCTAATATATATTGTACGTCCTCTTTCCCTTTCATAACTTCTCTTAGGGTTTCCTCATGAACCCTAATGACTCACTTCAAGAAGACAAGTACAAAGAGAGGAGTACAATGATGATGATGAATGAAATGACTCTCTCCTTCCTCTAATATATATTAATATATTAGAGGAAGGAGAGAGTCATTTCATTCATCATCATCATTGTACTCCTCTCTTTGTACTTGTCTTCTTGAAGTGAGTCATTAGGGTTCATGAGGAAACATATTAGAGGAAGGAGAGAGTCTTTTCATTCATCATCATCATTGTACTCCTCTCTTTGTACTTGTCTTCTTGAAGTGAGTCATTAGGGTTCATGAGGAAACCCTAAGAGAAGTTATGAAAGGGAATATATATATTAGAGGAAGGAGAGAATCATTTCATTCATCGTCATCATTGTACTCCTCTCTTTGTTCTTGTCTTCTTGAAGTGAGTCATTAGGGTTCATGAGGAAACCCTAGGAGAAGCTATGAAAGGGAAAGAGGACATCTTTGTAGGGAGCTTGTTCTTATGACTATGGTTTACTCTTGTGAAGAAGACGTTGGATATGATGACCATTCATTTATAGCCCATTCATTCTTATCAAATTTGTGTTAGATGTGTGACTAGGAAGAGCATACTAGTCTTCTCTCTCTTGTATCTTCTTATGTACTCTCTCTCTCTCTCTCTCTCTCTCTCTCTCTCTCTCTCTCGAAGTTGGTAGGGTTTCTTGAGCTTGTTGGAACATCTTGAAGACTAGGGTTAGGGATCCATTAATTGTTTCATGATGTTTGAGAGTGGTTCCAACCTCATTGGACTTCATATGGAGAAAGTAGAATTTTAGGTCCCATTCAAAATTCAAGAAACTTAATGGTTTTCAGGATTTCAAGAATGACAAGATTACAACGTTTCCACTGGATTCTATCATGTATGAGGGTGTGGAACTGACATTTAATCAAGAGCATCAAGCCCTCTATGTACCTTGATGTCCACCAGTTAACATTTTTAGGGTTGATCGGTCTGGTTTTGATAACATTGTCTCTACAATAGAAGGATGTGCAAGTGTCATACTAGGGTTTATCTAACCTCCATGATGAAACGCTCTCAAGGAATTGTTCTCCTAGGGTTTAATGCCTCTCCTCTAGGATGGTGCACTCTCTAACAAGATGTTAGTCCAATGCTCCTATTCCATGGTTGTATCCAAGTGTCCTCATGCAAGGCATTACTCCTATAACTGTGTGCCACATGTCCTTTCAAGTTAATATAGACATGGTTTTCCTTCTAAAATGTCATTTATGTGTATCATTATTTTTTCTTGCAAGTTGATGTGTTATTTAAAAAAACGCTATATATATATATATATACACGACATTTCCATTTTTTGAGGGCCGCATTTCCTAAGGGCTTTTAACCTATGTTTAGAAACAATTTTATATTCCATTTTACATCGCGTATTAAATGGGATTAGCATCAAATGGATGTTTCAAAATTCTAGTTGCATGGGAACTACTCCTGGCATCTCTGAAACTCGTTCCCACCATTCCGAAATTTTGGGGAGCTTGGTAATAGGTACAAAACGTCCCTAATTGGCTCGGAATCGTTCCCAAAACTTAAGAGCTTCGCAGTCAAGGAAATGGGAGCTTGGGAACCTTTTAAATGGAGTTTCTGATATAGGGAACTTATAGAGGTTCCCTGTCTTACAGGAAGCTCCCACAAGCTTGCCCCAATTAGAGCATCCTTCGCACATTTTCTCACTGTTTTGGAACCAATCTCACAATGCCCCACCCCAAAAAACCATAAAATGATTTTAAAACCCCTAATTTCTATTTATAAAATAGCAACCTCGTCATGAAGAATATATATCATTTGGCAATTGGCATTGTTTGGCATCATGTGCCATTGTGAATCATTGTGTGAATGAACAGCATCATGAGTCTTTTGTGAGGAGGGCCAAGGTGTATTGAGTGGTCTCAAATGAGTGAGGGTCGATGCACATTGAAGAGCCGTGTGAGTTAGGTGAATTGAGGAGCATTGTGAGTAGTGCATTGTGAAAAAAGGTGTGAAGCGTCAACATTTGGTCATCTCAACATTGTGAGCAGTGTGAGAATTCATGAGCAGTTGCTAGAATTAGTCATTTTCTCAAACCAACGTTTTCCAGGTATGCTTGTCCACTAAATTTTGATGTGTGATTTCCTATAGTGTTGTAAGTTCTGTTGTGTGGTTTTACTCTTTTAATTGCCTATGAGGTCTTCTAAACCCTAATATTAATAGCTTATGACATGACATGTTTGAAGTTTTTTTCAAGTTCTAGTTATAGAGACCAGTGGTTGATTTTGTTTCTTGTAACTTGTTGAGCAACTGAATATACTAAAGTAGTAAAGTCGAACATACTAATAGTATATACAATATAGCAATTCCAGCAGACAGTAGGAGACAGAGTCATTCCAAACTGGCCTCTAATTTGATTGAAATAAAATTTAAACACTAAACTCTGAGGCATTGCTAGGAGGCAAAACAGTTCAGGAATGGCCTACATTTTGATTGAAATAAAGACTAGAGTCTAGATGTTGCGAGGAGGAAGAACATTCCAGCATTTGCATTATATTACAATTCTCAGTTGTAAGTTTAGCCATATATGTGTGTGTGTGTGTTCATGTACTTTGAATGTGATATGAACATTGGTAAGTAGTGCTTTCAAGCAACTTATAAATTGAAATATAATATATATCAAGACACCATCCACTGTAGTCTTATAGTTGTATGTATCATTGTTTGGATACATTGTAGTCTAGAACACTTTTTATATTTTTTAATATATAATATTGTCGCTCCCAACCTGACGTTTCCTGCAAATTTGGGGAAAACTTCTAACTATTCCAAACACTCGTATCTATTAGAATTTGACTGCACCTTAGGCTTGGTCTATTGTTTCTACAGTTATACACAAATTTACCCAATTTGAACTATAAACATAAACACACTGAGATGCCTAACCATTTAGCATAGTGGAAAATACATCAGCAATTAGATCATACACATGTACACACATGAATTTCCAGCCCAAAATCCTTGTTCTTAAAACCATAACACATGGGCTCCCATACCAGGGACAATGGCCCAATAAAAGATGCTAAATACTTACAAAGAACCTACAGAAACCCTCCTTGGTTTCTGTTCATGTACCCTTGATTGTGGTTGAGTCCTTCCAGCCTATATTTGCATCAACTAGGGTCTCGCCCCCCTTCTATCTCGCACACTATTCTCTTTCCTTCTTACGGTCTGCAACAAGGGCTTACACAATCCCTTTTCCCTTGACACCTGCAACAAGGGGGCTTACACATCACCCTTACATCTTCGATCAAGCAACTAGGGCTATGACCCTCTCTCTGCATTCACACCTCTTCAATATGCAACTGAATGAGGGCTTTACTGCTCACAATAGCCACCAACAAGCCCTCAATCCTTATCCTTACTTGCAGTTGCCAAACCAAGTCTAAGGTCTACTCAACCTTCTTCTCCAAGAGGTCTACGATAGGGCACGACCTGCTTCACTTGTTGGTTGCTACTTAGACCCTAATATACATGCAGTTGCCTTCTTTCTTGCAAGCCGAGTCTTCTAATGGTTGTAGTTGGCCCTCCCTTGGCTACCTACTCCAATAGATAATACAAACAAACCCTCACGGGCTCCTTGTTTGCTACAGGAGTAAATTAGGGCTCTTCACAACCCTATACCCAGTGGTCTTCTCCTTAAGACAACTCCAGATTTGCCCTCTATTGTTGGTAGGATCTAGGACTTACTTGACCCTCCTTTCCAAGCCTTCTTTCCTAGAATACCTTGTTGCTTTCTATGCAGGTATGCAAACAACTCAGCTTTCTTGGTTGTCCAGGGGTTTTACTCAGACCTAAACCATTGCCTTATCCTTCCTACAGTCCTCCAAGGTTGCGGAGCCAAACCTCCTAGTATCCCTCACGGCTACTCCTCTCCTCTCCAACAGCCTACGTCCATACTCAACCCTCCTTCTCTTGCCCAAAAATAGAAACAAGACAACAAACTAGCGCCTATTCGGCCCTCCCCATGGCTGGACTGAGGTCACCAAGCTCTTCCACACACTTATCACTCCATAATGAAATGTCATAATCACCTTATGTCCTTTTAGACAAGTCTAGGGGTCAACTTAGAAGCCCCTCCACAAGTCAACATCAAATTAGGCTTTCTTTGTGGGTGTGAAGCCCCTACACAATCCCACAAAGCCCGTCACCAAATCCATGAAGCCCCAATACAAAATACAAGGGGGATTTCACCAAACGAAAGGGATAATCTGGTGCCCACGATGATTCCCACGTGCTTGGCACCTAGGCCACTAGTGGGAATGCCTCTCGATGCTACAAAATCATCAACACTCCCTCTTAGCGAGGGAGGCATTCCATCCTCCATCATCACCTGGAAGTAGCATTGTCTCCCATTCTGGGGGTAGCTTTGTCTCCCGCATTGGATCCTCTACCACAACTACTCCCTAATTAGCCTGATTGGTTGCTCCCTCAATCACTGAGGCAAGTCCTGTTGTCTAGCATGATCCCTCCCTGGAAGACAACCTACTCCTAGTAGCCTCCTGCTCCTAAGCATCCTGCCTGGCCATCTCAACCGATGACACCCTCCTGAGAGTCTTGGAAGATGCCTCTCTCCCATCTAGACCTGAAGGTTGGCTCCCACTAAACGAATGACTCTCTCTTTGAGCCTCCTAACTCCCTCTGAATCAGACTCACCCTTAAAAGTTACCTGCTCCCTGTCCACTGTCACTCTGCTACTGCGAGTCATGGCTCACATAGGCTGGCTCTTCTACCTATACACGTTTCCCTCTCTAACTCCAAGAATCATTACTATGTTTGAACTAGATCCTTTGGGCATCCAATAACACATGTCCATCCCAAAACAACACTACATATCCCTACTCCTCAATCGTTGAGGCTAAGAACACACTCCTGGCACCCATAGCACATTTGCCACTCACAACACATCTCCTAACTCCATCTGGAACGACATTGTACCAGATCCTTGTACTACATGCCTGGTCCCCATACCAAGCTCCTCGTACATACCTGAGTCAAACATTGAAGCTCTCGAACAAATCATGTGCCCATGTCATGTGTCGGTGGTTCCCATTGTAGAAGAACCATGCAATCCTCCAAGGTAAGCATCCTGTTTACCCAAGTCATGACAATCCAATGAACTTCTGCCCAAGTCCGTCATCCAAGTCATAAGACTCTACGTGTCTACGCACATGCTGCAACTGAACCCGTGTCCTCTCTCTGAACAGTTCCAAGTTGTGGATGGACACATAGTCTAGTTCACTCTAGACCTCCACAACTCATCTATGCAAGTGTCCTCGTCTTCCTTGTCAGATACCTCATACATTGTCGCGCCTCGACAATGTGCAACTCTCCGGCCCGATCAAGACTCTATCACGTCAACCTTTCATCCACACGAAGCTATCTCGTCTGTGCCAAAGCACCCAAGTTGCATCCGTTGCAACTCAATATGACAAGCCACTGGAAGTCCATCCTCGAAGTTGGCAACCTGTCACACAACATTCCGTTGTGATCCGGGCTCTCTGCCAATCCACCAAAACTCCCAACCTACCACACCACCGAGCTGCAATAGTCCACAACTCCTTGTCTAGACGGTCTGCTCCATGTCTCAAACCAGAGACCATCTAACTTGTTGCTACCTGCAACAGTCATTGTAGCTCCCTCTCAGAGCTAACTCCCGATTCAACCACCCTTCTCAAAACCACAGCTCTGATACCGTGTTAGAATTTGACCGCACCTCAGGTCTGGTCTATTGTTTCTACAATTATACACAAATTTACCCAATTTGAACTGTAAACATAAACACACTGAGATGCCTAACCATTTAGCACAGTGGAAAATACATCAGCAATTAGATCATACACACATACACATGATTTTCCAGCCCAAAATCCTTGTTCTTAAAACCATAACACATGGGATCCCGTACCAAGGGCAATGGCCCAATAAAAGATGAAAAATACTTACAAAGAACCTACAGAAACCCTCCTTGGTTTCTGTGCATGTACCCTTGATTGTGGCTGAGTTCCTCCAGCACTATATTTGCATCAACTAGGGTCTCGCCCCCCTTCTTCTATCTTGCACACTGTTCTCTCTCCTTATGATCTGCAACAAGGGCTTACACAATTCCTTTTCCCTTGACACCTGCAACAGGGGAGCTTACACAGCACCCTTACATCTGCGGTCAAGCAACTAGGGCTATGGCCCTCTCTCTGCATTCACACCTCTTCAATCTGCTCACAATAGCCACCAACAGGCCCTCAAACCTTCTCACTTGCAGCTGTCAAACCAAGTCTAAGGCCTACTCGGCCTTCTTCTCCAAGAGGTCTGCAACTACGGCAGGGTCTGCTTCACTTGTTGGCTGCTACTCAGGCCTTAATATATCTGTGGCTGCCCTCTTTCTTGCAGGCCAAGTCTTCTAATGGTTGTGGCTGGCCGTCCCTTGGTTGCTTGCTCCAATAGATAAGACAAACACCCCTCATGGCCTCCCTGTCTGCTATAGGTCTGCTATGGGAGTAAATTAGGGCTCTTCACAGCCCTATACCCAGTGGTCTTCTCCTTAAGACAGCTCCAGATCTACCCTCTATTGCTGGTAGGGTCTAGGCCTTACTTGACCCTCCTCTCCAGGCCTTCTTCCCAAGAATACCCTGCTGCTATCTATGCAGGTCTGCACACAACTCAGCTTTCTTGGCTGTCCACAGGTCTTACTCAGACCTGTATCACTGCCTTACCCTCCTACAATCCTCCAAGGCTGAGGCTAGCCTTGCCTTGCCTGGCCAAACCTCCTAGCAGCCCTCATGGCTGGTCCTCTCCTCTCCTACAGCCTCCTACAGCCTGCAGCCATACTAGGCCCTCCTTCTCCTGCCCAAAACAGAAACAAGACAACAGACTAGGGCCTATTTGGCCCTCCCCATGGCTGGACTGAGGCTGGACTGAGGTCACCAAGCTCTTCCACACACTTATCACTCCACAATTAAATGTCATAATCACCTTATGTCCTTTTATAATAGTCTAGGAGTCAACTTAGAAACCCCTCCACAAGTCAACATCAAATTAGGCTTTCTCTGTGGGTGTGAAGCCCCTACAGAAGCCCACAAAGCCCATCACCAAATCCATGAAGCCCCAATACAAAATACAAGGGGGATTTCACCAAACAAAAGACTAATCTGGTGCCCACGACGATTACCACGTGCCTGGCACCTAGGCCACTAGTGGAAATGCCTCCTGATGCTACAAAAGCATCAACAATATCCACTTTCCCAACGTGTCTGTGTTCCAAAAACTTATCCAACATAGATAAAAATCCTTTTGACCCATTGTTCTTCTAAAGTTCACTTGATTATCCCAAGAGTCTAACCTAAATATAGGTTGTAACCCAGCCATGGCTCTCATTTCATGTTTCTGAACAATTTTTTATTTCATCATTACACTGCATTAATGGGGATTAGTATCAAATGGATGCATCACAATCCTTTTGGCCCACTAGTTCTCTGCAGTTCACTAGGTTCTCCCAAGCATTCTGTTATAGTTCAAGTTCAGTTCTACATGTGGCTATAACTCAGTTCTAATAGTGCTGATGCAAGGTGCATATTAGGGTAGATTCATCGATTTGTTTGTAATAGTGAACCCCACTAAAATACATTGTAATTATATCTCTTGTCGTATTTCATTCCTGCTCAAGGCCTTTCCAGCTCTATATTTGATTTTGTACAATGCACTATTTGTACATCTTCCAATCTTATCATTATTTGTTTGTGGCTTAGGCTGATGTTTTATGTCCTGTGGATAACCTCTCTGGATGACCTACTACTTATTTATCTTTATAGTATGCTGCTAATCCACTGAATATGAAAGAGGAGAGTTGAATGAAAGAGGAATAACTGAAAACACGACCAGTTGTAAAGATTTATATTGCTCAAGCATTGCCAATACCAGGTCACAAGGTGATGAAAATCATTCCATTCAAGTCAAAAAAGCTTATAATGGAAGCTTAATAATTAAGCATACCAATCCTACTGATGATGCAGGTAAGAAATTGTCCCACCATTCATCCTGTAAAGAGAGAAATTCTAGAAACCAGATAATCTATTGTATGAGGTATTAAGAAAAGGAATCCCTTCACTTTGCAGGTATACTTTTACTGAGGAGATGTAAAAGCTGGATGATCAGGTAACATACACAAACTTCCATTTTGGAGGTAGGTTTTAACTGGCAAAAGATGTAAATGAATGAGTTGAATGAAAGAAATGGTTGAAAACATGATCGGTGGTAAAGATTATAAATTGCTCAAGTATTGCCAATCCCAGGTCACAAAGTGATGAAATTGTCGTATTCAAGTCAAAAAAGCTTATAATGGAAGCTTAATAATCAAGCATAGCAATCCTACTGATTATTAAGGTCAGAAATTGTTGCACTATTCATCCTGTAAAGAGAAATTCTAAAAACCACATAATCTATTGTTTGAGGTATTGACTATTAAGAAAAAGAAACCCTCCATTTTACAAGTATGCTTTTACCGGAGATGTAAAAACTGCATAATCAGGTAACATACACATACTTCCATTTTAGAGGTAAGTTTAAACGGGCAAAAGATGTAAATGAAGGATGATAAGATGGCATATACAAGTTATGCATTTTCTTATTATCAAGGTGAAAAAGAATTATGCATACCCAAAAACCCAAAGCGAAACTGCAAGAAGCATTGTTCCAAGCATAGCCCATTCATTTCTTGACACAGGTCCCATTTCCTCCAGTCTTTTTGCTGCCATGGCAGGTGCCTCTGGAGTATCTTTGATTTCTGGGGGATATATCTTATACATGAGATAAGGCATTGCCAGAAGAGCAATAATAGCTGGCAAACTTGCAACCTTAAACCAAGAAACCCATGGGCTTCCAACTACGACCCCTAATTCCTCTGCCAGCTTAAGGCATAAAAGATTCTGTGCCGCTGCAGTTAGGAAAAGGGCACTGGAGTTGCTACTTGCCTGAAATAAGAGCACGGAGAATGTAAAGCAAGCCCAAGATTTAAAATAAAAGCACCATGCTAAAAAAACTGCCTTGACAGACAATGCAACACTTCCCCACATTTTTTGAAAACACTTTGATCACAAAGCTCTGTCTAGATGAATACAAAAGTTAGTAGAGAATCAAGGAATTAATAACGAAGCATATATTTAACCATGGAAAAATAATAATGGAACAAGAAAGACAAGAGGAGAATATAGTTATTTATTTCCTTAATGCAAGCCATATTGACAAATGAAAAAATTTGGGTTTAGTTATGGGCCATCAATCAACTTGTTCTACAGTTCAGCCATGTATTAGCTGAATAAGAACTAAACATGTTATAATGGGCTAGTCAATCGAAGAAAGAAGCTAAAGAAAACAGTTTTGAAAAGTTTGAGATCACAACTTCAATAAAATTAGCTCATTACGGACTTGGGACATTTACTGCTTGTAGACTAGTCACTAGTGTTTCACTGAGTTTCCATGCCATTTGTAAATGTAAATAACCCAGGGCCACAAGTGCTCACACTCTAGACTGGTTAACCTAAAATGAGTTAATAAGTTATTTTTCTGCTATTGCTGTTCTTGGGTCCAAATGGGGACAAATCAATGTTATCAGAACCATACTAGAACCGGCAGAACCGGCCGGTTGGAATGGTTTGGTTTCTGGTCAGAACCAGCCTCTCAAACTGGAATTGACCTATTTTGTTCTGAACTGGCCGGTTTAGCCAATGTTATACCAGTACGTCTCCTTTCCCCAAAAAAAACAAAAATAAAAATTAGAAAAAAACAAAAACCCTACAATTACCCTAAAACCTAATTTTGATCTGTTTAATGATGCTCCCCTCTAGCATGTGCCATGGATGGACTTATCATGAATGACTTGCAGCCATTTCCACTGCCACAACATACAGGCATTGGTGTTGGACCTTCAAGGGAATCGAGTCAAGATATCAAGCATACCCATGCAGAGAATATAGAGGATCTAGATTCAAGTGATTATGTAGTTTGATTTGATTTCAAGCTATAGTATGATTATTTTTGGACTCTACGAGCCATTTAGAACCTCACTACTAATGTATTTGGTTCAGATATGTATTGCACTCCGTACCATTTTGCTATATTCACCCTTACAATGCTCTATATACATGAGAAAACTTTGCTTATTTGGTGTCTAATGGTTTGGATTTTTTAGTATTTGGTTCAGATATGTATTGCACTCCGTACCATTTTGCTATATTCACCCTTACAATGCTCTATATACATGAGAAAACTTTGCTTATTTGGCGTCTAATGGTTTGGATTTTTATTGATGTAAATGAATTTATATTTTTAATCAAAATTTGGATATTTTATATATTCTTTGGTCAACCAATTCTTTTACTGGTTCCAGCCCAGCTACGATTTTTTATGTTAACCGGTTCAATTACTGGTTAGGTTCTGATACATAAGGAATACATGAGCATTGCATAATTATATAAAACATTTATGATTTCAACTATGTTTTCCATCTGTAAGGGCATCGGAATTTGTGTTAGGTAGAAATACCTAAAACATGCATTTAAAAAATAAGCCATATTTTTAAGTTACAACATCAAAAAAGGGCACAACAGATCACCATTCCTTTCATTAAATAGCAAGAAACAAATTAAGGAATAATTCTGTAATTATATGTAAAAAAAGGCAAAGCTTTGTTTTGAAACTTTGTAAATGTTTGACACAATGATTAATAGATTAACATCTTGCATTAAATGTCCGGAAGATGAGAGGACATGTACATCAATTAGCAGCATACATCGCATACCCATATGAGAAAAGACATAAGAGATCAACAGTGCTACCAAAAGAAGCATTGCTCATTCTAAAATTGAGATTTTTCCCATTTGGTTTATAATTTTCATTTTTCTCATTACCTAGAAGTGTTGCGCTGCAAGACTCCTCTCAAACCGTCCTTTGACATGGTTTCAATAAAAATATTCCGAGTCTTTATACTGACTTTCTGTAAGGGTTGAGAATGCCAATAATAAATCCAGACAAAGAGAATAAATATCCCAATGTAATTTCTAAGTTCAGTTAAACTGACACAATTCTTTTTTCTGCTTAAATTGCATGCCTGAACTTTCATGATTGTTACACTGGCATTAGGAGCATTCAACTTGCATCAGAAATTTGTGCAAGGGACAGACTTCAGTTCATGTTGGTGGCACTGGCCAACTTTTGGCTTAGATTTTATATGTAGAGTGTATGGCTTGTTAACAGCTTCAAACTGAATGACAATGGTTTAAAAGGCACATCAGATAAATGATAATAGCTTTCTGCAAATCTATTAGATTTCCAGGTGGCACCTAGGCTTAAGGATATGTGCAATTGACATATTGGACAAACAAGCATATGAAAAAGCTCTTGGCCGCAATGATCCAAAAATATTCATATCATTGTAAATAATAATAAGACATTAGGAAAATAAAGGTGTTAATAGATAAACACCTAATTAAGCTATGAGGTAGTTTTCAGACGTTATGTCATGTAGGGTTTTAGATAGCCTATTTAGTTGTATATGAGGATGATGGCTCCTAGCCCTCATAATATCCATTGTACATTTTTCTTCATATCAATAAAAGGGAGCTCTGCTGGCATTCTTGCACCCTGGGTTTCCTAACATTGGTATCAGTGCAAGATTAATCAAAGGATCCCCGTGAATTGGAATTAGTTGAAGAAGGCTCTACCTCAACAACAACACAAATGATAGATAAGTATAACAATACTTGTATTTGGGGCTCAGGGCTGTAGGTGGATTGGCAAAGCCACCCTCCTCCAGTCCTTTGGACTCCGGGAGGTCTCAGGTTCAAGTCCAAATGTTTGACTGAGTGGTTCAGATGCGCTAGCTGGGGATTTTCAGCATGGTGGCCGGGCCAGATAGCTGCAAGAGGGCCCTCGATCTGCTGAATGGTACGGCCCCCCAAGTGGCAGCCGGCAGGTAATTTATAACTGCCCAGAGAATGTAGACCAAAGCAATTGTGGAGGTTGAATCTGTCCAGGAAAAAAAAAAACAATACTTGTATTTGAAATATTGGTTTCACATGGTTGTGGTGATTAAACACTGAAGAAGATTGTCTTCTGATATCAGAGTATGGTTTGTTCAATTTTTTCGTGGATTGATTAGGGTATTAGAATTATATAGTACACACTCTTCCAGTTGTAGCTGCCTTTTACTCAGAAATTATTGCACGTAGATTTCAACAACAGGTGCACAAAATAAACAAATGATCAGTTGGTTTTGGTTCTAACTTCTATTTTGAAATACTAGATTGAATAAAGGATGGACAGAGCCATATAGAATCTACGTTTGGAACATATTCTACATTGAATCTTATGTTAACTATTTTGTGAGATAGACAGAACCATATAGAATCGATGTCTGAAATAGATTCTACATTGAATCTTACTTTAAATATTTGTTGACATTTGAAAGATTTTGGAAAATTCTCACTTGTAACATGAAGACATAAGAGGTGATATCCATCTGTAAGCATATTACTAAGGCAGAGGTGAAGCAATATCCTTATTTGCGGTGGTGAAAACATTGTTTGCTGATGAAAAGACTGATCAGATCGTGGATTACTGATGGAAACGCTGTATGCTGCTGAAATGATGGATCACAGTGAAAATAAAATTTGAGTTTTAAAGACAACAAAGGGCAACAGATTTGACATCTCTGATCACTGTATAAATATAATCAAAGTTGAGCTTGAGACCCTGATGAATTTTGGCCTGCACAATTGATATATGCACCCAGGAGTCTTTACTTGTATAGAGATGCTTATCTGCTGGATCACTATTGATTGCAACGATTTTACGCCAAATGTTTCTTTGGTGAATCATCCTTCTGTCTGAGCAAAATGGAGGCTGAATTGGTTTCACTTTCAGACCATGAGTCCTTGGGCAGTGTGTGAGAGCACTGAAGCACACAGATCACCACATTAACATTCAAAGTCTGTTATAATTGGATCCAACAGAAATATAAGAGCCACATAATTTGGGTGCATATGTCTATGGTGTGATTTCAAGGGCAGCAATTGGTACTTAATTCTTGAAAATGAACTGAACAATACCTGTATTGGAGTTCTATTCATAAGAACCCTTGGCATCTGATATGGATGCTGATATTCTTGCTTTCTCTTTTAAGTATATATCAGTTGTGCTAAATCACGTTTGTTGAGTTATTGTGATATTATATTTCTCATCGTTCAAAAGTGGGTCTAAAAATGATGACAACTTGGATGACGGATCAACAAGTTTGGCACTTGTACCAATCATAGTATTCTAGTATGATTGCCTACTATTTGAATCTGGCTTTTGTTGCATAATTCAAGTTGGTGTGGGTAGTGTTTTCACTGTCACAACGGCATTGAAGCTATAATGATTGTTCCATGAAAGACACATGTGCTACAGTTTAGAGTTTTGTGCAATTTTTGCTTGTACCTTAGTTGGTTATCCTTTTATAAGAGAGTTTGTTATCCTTTTATAAGAGAGCTACAAAGAAAGATTTTTTGTTTTCTTAGAGTCCATTTTTTTGGTAGGAGTCATAAGAAATTTGTCAATAATTTTTCGATAGTTTCCAAGATTTGGGTTACAATAGTTTTGAGCCTGCTTGTGGATTCAGCATGAGCAATAGTGTTTTGGACTACCCCTTTAAATTTCCATGGGGGGTAATCTATGATTAGATGGTTTTGATACTTCCCTAGCTCTCATCTGACAAGGGGGGAAAACATTAATCGGCTTTTGAGCTAAGGATTTCTCAACACTTGTGTTGTTACCAAGTGTTCACTAGCATACAAGTTTTTTGGATGGTTCTCAAGTTCACCAGAATGGTCCAATTTTGGGTCACGGGGTATGGCATATAGTAGTCATCTTACAAGTTTTGGTGTTGACAGGCTGCTTCGTGCAGTGGTTGACATGGTTGGGATGTCGTGTACATGTTCTAGACACTTTTCAGGGTTGGATTTCTTTCGAAGGAAGCACTGCAGTTTTGAGCTGGATGTATGGCGGGAGGATTTACACTCACACATCATGGGATCAGAGAACAAGACATGGAAAGAGATTCAACAATGCTTCACCTGCTTTAGCACCTTTCCTGGACACTTTTTAGATCAAGGGAGGGATTGTTGGCCACAGTGATCCAAAAAGGTTTAAATTCGAAAAATAAAGATCTTAATAGTTTAACACCTAATTAAGTTATGAGGTAATTTAGGTAATAATGTCGAACAAATGACCACCAAAGTAAGCCACTGTCACTAAAAAGAGTACATCAAACATAAAAGTGCAATGTGGGCCCTTACAATATTCATTGTATATCTTTTTTTATTTTAATAAAAAAGCCCTCTATTGTCATTCTCGCACATTAGTTTCCAAACATTGCAAAGTAGAGGTACACGTGATCACTCCCTGTTAAGGCAAAGGTGGTGTTACTTCAGCTTGTTTCATTTAGTGCATGCAAGGAGAAAATAGATGGGTTAGACAATGACATTCAAATTTCACACACGTGTGCAACTCTGAGTAGGTCCAGTGCATGAGATTCTGGCCAATCGAATTCCTGGGTCTTATTGCAGAGCATATGTGATCCAAGCAACAAATCTGTTCCAATGTAATTTTATTTTTTTTTGGTTAATCTGTGAGATATTCTTGAGCAGGCTTGGCCCAGAGCAATAGATCCTTCCAGAATGTAAGATGAATAAACAGGCCTTCAGGTTAGATTCTAACAGCACTTGGATTAAGGCAGGAGCTAGTGTCCCGGAAGGATTTGTGTTGCGATCTTTAGTTCACAGCAGTGAACACCCATTTGAAACCTTAGTTCCCAGATTTGCAAAGCTTAAGGGACTCCTGCGAAATATCCAAAGCTAAAGATGTTGCTTAAAAGAAGCTACTTTATCAATTGGGGCACAACCTGTTTAAGGTTCTTCAAAGGTTTTTCCTTCATGCAGGATTTTTGGAGGTAACAAGTTATGCTCTGATCCCTTTAGATCATGATGGAACCTCTGCCCTTCGCTCAAGATGATGGCTCTCTTCGTTCTTAGTCTGATAAATACGTTATCATTAAGAAAGCATCCTTAATCCTTGTTATTTACCTTGGACAAGAGGCTTAGGAACATGTGGAGTTCTCTTTAGTTCAATAGACTCTATGCTCATGATTTTGCTATTGTGGATTTCGACTCTGCAAAAGGCGAGGAGAGCATCCTCCACTCTGGCCCTTGGGTCATAAGGTGTGTTGGTTTGTGCATGAAACCTTAGTACTTTTCCTTCCACCCCTCTAATTATCTTTCTTCAATGCCAATGTGGGTTAAACTTCCCAACCTGTGATTGTAGTTTTAGGGATTCGAGTCCATGGCATCCATTGAAACACTCTGGGGAAGCTTTATTTCAACTCCTCGTAAACTTACAAAAAGCACATCACTACCTATGCAAGGTTGTGCATTGAAATGGACCTCACGAAAGGTCTGCCTAAAGAAATATGGTCAAAGGTGCATAATTTTGTTAAGATATTTAAACAATAGGAGTTAAGAGTGTTTTTGTACTTTACTAATCTAATGGTCACATTCATGAGTGATTTGACAGTTCAAACATCTCCTTGATCCTAAAAACACTTGATCTATGGCTTAGCACCCGATTGGTCCATAATCTCTATTAAAAGAGCATAGAGGGTCATTTGTTGATGATCGTTATTGAGAGATGTTCATGTAATCTGTTCATTTTTGCATTAATATATTGTCTCAAGCAGTCATGTTGGCTAGAGTCGTGGATTTTTTCCCTCTTTGAGGATTATAACCATGTAAAATACCAGTGCAATGATCTTTGATCAATGTGCATGAGCATTTGTCTTAAGGTGTTCGTCTGTGTGGATATACCCTAATTTTTGGACATGCTATCAAAGCTCTTTTAGTAGCTATGCTCCTTCATTGATCGAGATCTTGTTCAAATATTATCACATGCAAGAAAGGCAAGTTGTTTCTGTAGTTTTCCAAGCTTCTTTGGATGGATCTTTAGCTCCTAAGCTTTTTTAGACTAAGTGAACCACTCCATTATATTTGGGGCACCATTTTCAATTGGAAACCCTTTTCGTTTCAGTCAAAAAGGTCTCTAATTGCCCAAGATATGAGCATTTCTCTCAAATATGAAGGTATAAAGTTCTATTTTTAAGTTTTTAACCATTTTCCGTGTTAATTTTTTATTTAAGTTTTTTGTTTATATTATCGAGTCGCTTCATTTCCAATCTGCGTATGCTCTTTGCCCTATGCCTTGTGCGATCTGGGCAAATCTAAAACAGAGAGAAAAAACTTTTTTGATATTTGTATGCTCTTCGCCCTAAGCCTTGTACAATCTTGGCAAATAAAAAACATAGAGGAAAGTCTTTTTCGATCCATGTACGCTCTTTGCCTTGCACCTTGAGCGATCTTGACAAATGAAAACCAAAAAGCAAAAATTGAATTTTCCAAGTAGACTAACCAAAATCTAACCCAAGCATATAAGGATATGAAAAAAAATTATCAACTTTTCCCAAAAATTTGCTTACTATGGTGTGTGGTGCATGAGGTTGTTTGCAAGGAAAAACAAAGGTTTTCGAGGTAAGCATACACTTCAAGAAGGCCAAGAGTATGTCCCTTTCTCTTTTGTAACATTTGATATAATTTTGTTATAGTTCGCTCGGTTAAAAGATACTTTTTAGAAATGCAGGTCTTGAGTTTATGTTTTTCTTTTTCTAAATTACTTTTTGTAAAAGTACATGCAACTTAATTTATAAAGTAACTTTATTGTAAAGTGCATCTCGCTTAAATTATAGAACTGAATCACTTAAATCAGAAGGTAACTCTATTGTTCTTCTTTTCTAAAAGTAATTTTATTGTAAAGTGAACCTCACTTAAGTTATCAAAACGAGTCGCTTGAGTTGTAAAAGTAACTTATTTGTAAAAGTGAACTATAAGACAAAGTTAGAGGAGAGCAAAATTTTTTACTTTTCACAACTCAACCATCTCATTGTGCACCCATTGCCACCTAGGCCAACCTCCACTTGCCACGTGGCACTTTGGTTGACATTTTAACATGTTATGCCTTTCTTCAAACAAGCACAACTTTCATAGTGTGCAGGTTTTCACAAATCGCCATAGTATTGTGTTAGACTTCTGGATGTAAACTGTGTGTGGAGTTTATGAAAAGTCCGACGTTTCGAGTGGACACTCCACCCATCATTAGGGACCATTGAGGAGTTTATGAAACGTCTGACGTTTCGAGTGGACACTCCACCCATCATCAGGGACCATTGATAGTACACACAGTTTACATCCAGAAGTCTAACACAAAGCACAACTTTGTCATCCAGAGTCCATTTTCAATGTTGTTTTTTAAAATGCTTGTATTTTCAAGCCCTTTATATTTGAGTCATCAATTTCTAGTTTTAAAGTCATATTACTTCTAGATTGTCATATGGGTAGTTCAAGTGAGATCCCACTTACAAAAACAAATTATTTCACTTGGAAATCTAGTATGGAGGAATTACTGAGAAGGGAATTTACCAAGTCACCTTGGGAACAAAAGTTGTCCCCAAAGATGCATTAAAGAGAACTAAATGGAACAACCAAAACAACTCACAATATGGACTCATCGAGATGTCCATCTCAAATGAATTCAAGTTTCATCTTCAAGGGATTGAAACTCCTGATGCTGCTTTGACAAAGATGAAGTTGGAAACTGTGTTTGGTACACACAAGCATATCCGAACACAACGAAAATTAGTTGAGTGCTTTGAATCCTAATGATTTTAGTTGCATTGAAGATTTTATTTCTAAGTTCAAAACACTTAGACTCTTACTTCTAGAGTGTCAAGTCAAGAAAGAAGATGATCAGGTAATATTTGTGATTCTCTCTAAACTTGGACTTGCCTATTCTATGTGTATCCATCTTTCACTCTACTAGAAAAGGCCTTTATTAGTCAAGGTACTACTTGCAAAATGTCCTCTTTTGAATCATTTTGTGATTCTCTAATTAGAGAGCAAGATAAGCTCTTGCACCTAGGATTGGTTAGCACTATAGGTACATCTAACAAAGCCTTAGTGGTTCAAGAACATCAAGGACCCAAGCATTCAAAGAAGCAACATCCTCGCAACAACAAACAAAACCCTCTCAACCAACTCCTACTCCCAATGGTGATAAAGGAGCCAAGTCAAAAGGCAAGAAGACTGAGACACATTGTAATTTTTGTGAGCGAGATGGTTATATGAATTCTAAAGGTTTCAAGAAGATGGAAGCCTTAGAAGCAACAATGAAGAAGAACATCAATCTAGATCTTTCTTCTTCAACTCTTCTTAAACATCTTCTTCTCATGGAATGCTCTTTCTACCTCTAATTCTTTCAATACAACATCTACTTCTTTAAATGAGTGACTTATTGATTTTGGAGCATCTTATCGTATGGCTAATAAGGATAAAGACATATTTTATGCTCTTAATGAATGTAACACCAAACAAATATTTGTTGGTGATGACAAATCTCTAAGTGTTTTAGGGTCTGGAAAAGTTCATCTAGATGATGGCCATTTAAATGATGTGTTCCAAATCATTTCTGCAACCTTCTATCAATGTATCAAATCTTTCATTCTGGTGAAGACAAAACCATAGAATTTTCACCTCACCAAGTTATAATCAAGGATTTAAAGGGTCCCAAGCAAATTGTTAATGACCAAGTTGTACAGATTTGACAACTTTAGGTCAACATTTCTCCCCTCAATTTTTATTGCTCATATCAACAAACATGAGCAGACTTTGGCATGAGCGTTCTGGTCATCTAAATTATCACTCATTGCAGCAACTATGTAAACAAAATATGGTGAATGGTCGTCCTCTCATTTCTTCTAGAGATGGTGTTTGTTCTGAATGGGTTCTCGACAAACATCATCTGGACAATTTTGACAAAAGAGCCACTTGGCACACATCGACCCCCTTATAGCTTGAGCATAGAGATTTGTGTGGTCCACTTCCTTATATTTCTTTCTCTGGGTTTAAGTATTTCTTAACATTCACTAATGACTTCTCCATATGCACTTGTATTTACTTCTTAAAACTTTAGAGCAAAGCTTTCGACAAGTTTTCCTTTAAGGCCTTTGTACAAAAACAATATGGACATCAACTTCAAAAGCTACGAACAGAGGATGGGGTGAACATGTCAACACAAAGTTCAGCACTTACTATACTAGAAAGGGTATCCAAATGCAACACACCGTCACATACACACCACAACAAAATGGTTTTGTCGAAAGAGAGAATCGCACATTAAAGGAAATGGCTAATTGTATTCTCCAATCTAGGGAACTAAGTACTCATTTTTGGGAAGAAACTATCAATAGTACAAATTGTATAGTTAAACACACTCTCACTAAGGCTTTAAAAAATATAACCACGAAGAAACATGGGGTAAATAAAACCAAATGTAAGCCACTTTCATGTGTTCAACAATGAAGCATGGGCACACATTCCTAATGAGAAAAGGAAAGACTTACAACCTAAAAGTGAGAAGTGCAATTTTATTGGTTATTTAGAGGATGTAAAAGGTTATTGACTTCTTGTACCTAATATAAGAGTAGTCACTATTAGAAGAGATTTTAAGCTTGATGAATGTCTCTTGGCCTATGTGACCTGGCATCTATGCCATCTTTTTCTTCTTATAATCCTTCTACTTCTATTACAGATCATTTTTCTTTTTCTTCAGATGATGACAATGACGATGAAAACATCACTTTGCCTGCTTAGCCCTATCCTCTGGATGATTCTATTGAACCTAAACTTGCACCAGCGCCACTGCTTCCTCAATGGGTCAATACAACAAGATAAGTTGTCAGTGATCCTTATGATCAACGTCAAACACGTTCATAGTTCTAGTGAGTCTCATCTCTTTTGGCTCAAGTTTCAAAAACTCGTGACCCAAAAACAATTGCAAAAGCTTCTATCCATCCAACATGGGATGCAACGATGTATGAAGAATTTTGTTCCTTGCTAGAAAATAATACTTGGGATCCAGTCCCTCTTCCAAAAGGAAGAAAACTTGTTAGATGCAAATGGGTTTAGAGGACTAAGTATGCCACAGATAGTAGTGTCGACAAACAGAAGACCCAATTAGTTGCCAAAGGATTTTCACAGGTAGAAAGTATTGACCACAAATCATAGTGTCGACAAACACAAGACCTAATTAGTTGCTAAAGGACTTTCGCAGGTAGAAAGTATTGACTGCAATGAAACCTTTTCCCTCATTGCAAAAATGAATTCCATCCTCCTTATTCTTGCCCTTACAGCTTCATCTCAATGGGAGGTCCATCAAATGGTTATCAAATCTACCTTCTTGGATGGTGATTTGCAAGAAGAGATTTGTATGGAACAACCTCTTGGATTTGCTCAAAGTGACTCCAACCTTGTCTATGGCCTCTAGAAATCCCTCTATGGCCTCAATAGCTCCATCGGCTTAATATGAAAAAAATGACCAATTCCTTCTTGACTCTAGATTTTCTCAATACCACTATGACCCCTGGTCCCTATACTAAGCGAAAAGGTGATCATCTTCTCATACTTGTACTTTATGTTGATGACCTTATACTCACTAATGGCGACCCCAAATTTATAACCCATGTGAAAACCAACCTTTAAGAGGAATTTTGAAATGAAAGACTTAGGACACTTGCATTTTTTCTTGGCCCCAAGTTTTGCAATACCAAGAAGGTATCTCTTTCCCGACCTAAGTATGCATGTGACCTTCTTTGTCATTTTCACATGGACGATTGTAAACTAGCCTCATCTCTCTTTCAATCCACAGTAAAACTTTCTACCACCTACAACTCACCCGAAGTGGACACTACTTTGTACCGTTAGTTAGTTGGCAGCCTTTTGTATTTAACTCATACTCACCCTAACATCACCTTTGGTATTGGTCTCGTTGCCCAATATATGCAAGAAACCCAAGAGAGCCATTGGAAAACAACAAAGCAAATACTTCTCTATATCTGGGGTACAATTTAATTTAGCATACAATACAATTCAGGGGGAACTCAATTAGTCAATTTTACAGATTCTGATTAGGTCGGTGACCCTAATGATTAGAAGTCTGTTGCAAACTAAGTCACATGACATGTCCAAACCCCTCCACGTGTCACATGTCGCATGTCCGACGCAATCCGTGCAAATACGTGCAGAACACGAAGTTGCAATGTGTCACGTGCATGTGACACGTTGCAACTTCATGTCCGGCACGTGCCATTTATGTGTCACAAAAAAGGGACACGTGTCCCATAGAATTGAGAGCTCGCGGCCCATAAAAGTGATTTCTCACTTCATTTTTGCCTCATTCGTCCCACAGGTTGGAGCAGCAAGTGATTTATAGTGCAAGTAAAGGCTTTAGTGGAGTGTGAGAAGGGATTCCAAGTGCCAAGCAAATGGATTTGTCCACCATTCTTCTAGTTTTTTTCTACAGCAACAATCCAAGAACTTTGCTACAGCAACCATGGCTCAATCATCAAGGGCGGTTGGAAGAGGGCAAAAGAAAGGGAGGGATTTGCCCACGAATGTTGCCCCCTCTCCTTCATTCTCAACAAGGTCAGCTAGTGTTCCATCAGTTGAAAGTGGGGCTGCAACAACAATTTTAAATGTTGAAAAACACATTGTTTTAGCAAGGCAACAAGCTCAAGATTCAAAGTATCCATTGTGGAAGTATGTCACAAGACATCAAGGGCCTAGGTCCAAGTTAAAGGGGGGACGTAATATTCTTTGGACGTGTAATTTTTGCAAGAATCAATTTACAGGCACCTACTTTCAAGTAAAGGGCCATTTGTTGGGCACACCTTTGTGGACTTGGACCATGTCAAGGAGTGAATGAATCCAAACAAAGGGAATTGGAAAGAGAGGCACGTGTTGGTGAAGGGATCGTGGCAGCAACATCTAGCAGACCCAAGAATGAGGATCCTCTTCCATTTTTAAGAAAATCACCTAACAATTACCCATTTGGGGGTGGGAGTGCAACAACAAAAAAGAGGCTTGCAATGGGTCCAATGGAAAAGATATTTCAGCAAGAGAAGTGAGATGACTTGGATCTTACCATTGTGTTTTTTTTTCTATCTCGACTTCATCTCATTTAATGTTGCATGGTCTCCTTTGTTTATTGAGATGTGTCGAGGTCTAGCTCAAGGGTCTCATGCAGGGTACATGCCTCCTAGTTCAGAGAAGCTTAGAACCACATTGTTGGTTAAGGCAAAGTGGCAGGTGGATAAAATGCTAGAGCCTATTAAAAGCAGCTTGGCCCTCACCTGGTGTTAGTATTATTTCAAATGGATGGACAGATGCAGCACGCCATCCACTCATCAACTTCAAGGTGTCTTCCTTGAATGGACCAATCTTCTTGAAAGCAGTGTATGCTCTTGGAAAATACAAGGATGCACACTATATGGGTGAGTTGTTCATTAAAGTTATTGAAGATGTAGGTGTTGATTCTTGTGTGCAAATTATTACAGATAATGCACATGTTTGCAAGGTTGTTGGCATGGTTGTGGAAGCTACATATCCAC
>ML794952.1:103911-114076 GCA_009831015.1 Picea engelmannii
AGTGTTAGATGATGCTTGGTGGGAGAGGGTAGATCTTACCATTAAGATCATGGACCCTATCATCTCTTTGTTACAATTTGCAGACGCAGACATGTAAGATGTGGTGAATACCTGCACAAAAGATCTAGCTAGCAAAAGAACATACACAACTTGCAAAGGTGATGAGAAGAGAGAAAAATTGGAGTGAAAGAATAAGAAATTGTATTAATTGTATTTCACATACAAAGAGTGAATAATTTACAATAAATATAGGCTACATGACTAACTAATGCACCATAGTAGTGATCTAGAGAGATCTAGACACTCACTGACAAACATTGGAGTGAACTGCCACCTAGTCCTAGTTAACCAATCCATGCAATCATCAGTTAACTGAGTCACACGTGTGGAAGTGAGAGAAACACATGCAACTGTTGGTGATAAAACCAAGGTTGTCATGCATGAGTGACTTCCACTAAGTCTAACTGAGTGTAATTGACTCTGAACAAAAGAGGAGAGCCCTATATTGTAGGGGAATATTCTCTAGAGAGAATATTCTCATCTAAGGAAGCGTTCTCGACATTGGACTATCAAACTTAGGAAAATAATTCTAGGTGAGTGTGTAATATGATATATCTCCAACACCCCCCCTGAACACTACGAGGGTGTACATGATGAATGGGTCTCGACAATAGAGGCCATGTTAAGTACCCATTGTACAATGCATATAAGAATGAGACACTGAAAAAACGAGGAAAAAGGGAAAACCTCATGGGAAAAGCCCCCCTCAAATTACAATGCATAAGAAAAAAAATGAGAAAGAACAAAAAGCAGTTGCTAAGCAACCGTGTCCTTCACTCCACAAAGAGCGCGCAATTGTGCAAGTTTGTGCTCATTGAAGATTGTGTTGAAGACTGCATGGATCTGATGAAGGAGATGCATCAATGAGATGTTCACACATATCCACTTTCTCTATTTGTAATGAAGAAGATCCAAATGAAGTTTGGATTAAACTTTGAAAATCATGCAACTGTTTCCGAAAAACGCAAAAAAATTGTTGATTTTAAAATGCTCATAACTTCAATTCCCGGACTCCGTTTTGGACGATTTTTTTTTTGAAATTGGGTATTTTTCCAAGAGGAATTCAAATATCCAATTTGTTTATGCAAATTCTGCTCAGAAAATGTCAGAATTGAATCTAATGTGTGCGACCCCCTTTTTGGCTCATAAGATGCATGCATGGCGCATGCATGTGACTCCTGAGATGCATGCATGATATCTTCTGCATGAAATTTAGAAAACAAATCTAAAATGGAGTAGACATCATTTGCAATTAATGGAACAAAAATTTGTGCAGATACTTGTGTAGAAAACTCTTCAGAATAAGAGGCTTGATCTTCTAATGGCTTCTCTTTTGGCTTTATCTTTTCAATCTCTTGCATGCAATCTTCACAATCTTCTTTATTCTCGAATAGAACCTCCAATCTGGTCCATAGTTCGTTTGGTGTTGAATTTTGTGATTCAACATATACTTGGTGGAGAATTTCAGAAGAAATAGACCAGAAGATACATCTTATGGCCATATCTTGTCTATTGGGAAAGTCATTTTTCTCATCGGCAGAATCAAGCTCTACTTCCATTGCCATGGTTATTTGGTATAAACCTCTACTTCTGAAAAGAAGTATAATATTTGGCTTCCACTCCAAATAGTTATAGGGCGTTAGAATTGCAAACGATGAAAATTCCATTCTTCCGGCGTTCTTCAATCTTCAGTACCTGCAAATAAAGTGTTGGTGAGCCTTCTTCCTAGTAGCTTGTGGGCTCTGATACCATGTAAGATGTGGTGAATACTTGCACAAAAGATCTAGCTAGAAAAAGAACATACACAGCTTGCAAAGGTGAGGAGAAGAGAGAAAAATTGGAGTGAAAAAATAAGAAATTGTATTAACAATATTCCACACACAGAGTAAATAATTTACAATAGATATAGGCTACATGAGTAACTAATGCACCATAGTAGTGATCTAGAGAGATCTAGACATTCACTGAATGACACTAGAGTGAACTGCCACCTAGTGCTAGTTAATTGATCCATTCAATCATCAGTTAACTGAGTCACGCATGTGGAAGTGAGAGGAACACATGCAACTGCTAGTAATAAAACCAAGGTTGCCATGCATGAGTGACTTCCACTAGTCTAACTGAGTGTAACTAACTCTAAACTGAAGAGGAGCACCCTAGATTGTAGGGAATATTCTCTAAAATAGAGAATATTCTCATCTAAGGAAGTGTTCTCAACGTTGGACTATAAAACTTAGGAAAATAATTCTAGGTGAGTGTGTAATATCTCCAACAAGACAAGCCCATCCTAGGAGAGGTTTATGATAGGTGGGATTCCATGATTGAGTCTGTGAGGACCATTATTTTACATAATGAGTCCCCTGAGTATGGGACACCAACAAAGATCTTTTTCACCACCATACAGGATATTCTTATCAGTAGGTGGAATAAGAATTGCACACCTTTGCATTGCTTGGCTCACTCATTGAATCCCAAATACTATAGTAGTGAGTGGCTCAGTGATGGGACTTCACGCAGATTCCCTACTCACGTGGATCATGAGCTTTCAAAAGGGAGGGAGGAAGCATTTAGACGCCTACATCAGGATAGAGTATCCTTTGATGAGGTGGAGGCGGGCTTTATAGATTTTTCCACTGCCAGCGAGAGATTTTCTAGCTATGCTGTGCTCAGAGACAGGTGGACTAAGAATCCCCATGCTTAGTGGGCAACATGCCCTCCTGCTGCCCTCCTCTTCTGTAGTTAGCCATGAGGATCCTCTCTCAGGTTACTTCATCCTCTTGTTGTGAGAGGAATTGGAGCACATATAGGAATCTATATAGTTTGAAGAAGAGCAGTCACAGGCAGAGACAATGGTGTATGTGCACACCAACCTCCATCTTATTTACAGGCAGAGCAAGGAGTGGGTGAAGGGAAAGACAAAGATATGAATGTGTTTCCTAATGATATGGGTTTGGACAACAATGTTGAGTTGGCATTGGCTAACATGGATCTTTGGTGACCCAATGCTAGAGCAGGTCACTTTTGAGGATGATATTCCTCTTGAGTTCACGAGGTCATGCTCCACAGCAGCATATCCAGTTCCACAAATTGGATTGGATGATCATGTAGAGGAGTCGGAGATTGGAGGAGAAAGCAGTGGCAATGGCGTTGATTTTGACAGTCTCGTGCTATGGGATTCTTCATCTACGATTCGAGTATCTAGTTCTACCTTATTTTGTATTTGCCACTGGCATTCCCACCTATAGTAGCCTATAGGTTGTAGCAATGACTCATCAGTGTCTATGTAACACATTTTAATTTTGATGACTTAATGAGAAAATTGCAGTTTATAGTTTTGAATTTCTTGTGTGTTTCAATGTTTGTCATGATTTTAATATTTATAAATTATCATGATTCATTATTTATGTAACATGTTAGTAACTTAGTACTAGTTGTATGATTGAATTTGTATCATCATGTAAATATTTACAGTTTTAATTATTTCATTTTTGTTTGTGTAATTCATAATTTAATATATAGATAATTATGTATATATATTTTTAATATATATATATATATATATATATATATATAACGTGTCCTCTGTGTCCTATTTACGAGGGTCTCCATGCCTGTGTCAGATACTCATATTTATGTGTCTTTCGTGTCACGTGTCCCCGTGTCAGGTGACTTAGATTGCAAGTTATCTTCAACCTTGGTTTTGGACCTATCTCTTGGACTTGCAAGAAACAAAGTGCCCTTTCTCTTTCTTTCACAAAAGCAAAGTATTGAGCAACAATTCGTGCAAGTCAAGAAGTTCTTTGGCTTGACTAATCCTTTCAGAGTTTGGACTATAGCAACAATATCCAACAATTCTCTAGTGTGATAGTCAAGAAGTCATTCAACTCGCTAAGGAGCTAGTTCAACATCAATGTAGCAAACACATTGAGTTACACATGCACTTCATTTGAAAGCTACTTCAAGAGCATACCCTTGAAGTGTTTTATTGTCGTACATATGATCAAGTTGCTAACATTTTCACGAAGTCCTTCACAATAGCAAAGTTCCTAAAATTTTGGTCTATGTTAGGTGTTCAAGAAGTTGTCAATAAGGGGGGGGTAGGCTTTAATGCTTTCTTCCTTCTCCTTCTGTCACTTTGTGAATCGTTCAATCCTATCCCAAGTTGTTATTAAGGGGGGATGATAGCATATTTAGACATTAAGAGTTAGCTAAGGTCAACTTGGTCTAATGTAATATTAGGTTAAAGTGTGTTTCCATACTGTGCTTTTGTACTTTACTAATTCTACGATCACAATTATGTCATAAACATGAGTGATCCAATAGTTCAAACATCTCCTCAATCTTAATGACACTTGTTGTAGATTAATGTTGATGTTTGTAGCATCGGACAAGTACTTCCGCACAGGTGAAGTGTCTAAACATGTGGAAGTTGTTAGAATTTTCTTTACTTATAGAGCAGTAGAGTTACTAGTGTTCTTTTACTTCTTTAACATTAACTTATATATCATGTACTAAGCAATAGCAGCATAAACAAGAGACAAAAGAACATAAGAGATTTATCCTGGGAAAACCCCAAATGGGGGAAAAACACAACAACCTTTCTTAGATAGATTATGTTCACAAAGCAAGGCTAATCATGAACCAACAGATAAACCCTAGCACAAAGGCTAGCTCAAGGTACAACCAGAAATACCACCCTAGCTGCAGTAGAAGCACCATACAATGATAGCGCACCTCTACCAAGAGTAGCGCGCAAGAGAGAGATGCCACAAAGACAGAACAAGAATAACCTCTGCCACTGCAGCTGCTGCGTCACCTTCCTCAAACTTGCGCCTTCCTTCTAAGTGGATGAGTGTAAGTGAGTGTGTCCAAATGAGCCAAGGCGCCTCCTATTTATAGTCTTCATGTCCTCTTTACTGGGTCGATTTCTCTTTTGGAAAGGTGTCACTTCATTGTTCTTTATTCTTCTGGGCCGACTTCTCTTCTGGGGTATTTCCACATCTGTTCAATGGTTCTCTGGCTTCCGGAATCTTCTTCTCGTCTAAGAAAGGTCATCTAGGAGGGAAAATACCTCCCGCAACTACCAAAACATCAGCACTCCCTCTTAGCTAGGGAGGTCTCTTTCACGATGTCTTCATCTAGTAGTCCACTGACTACTCTGCAATAAGCTAGTAGCACACAGCTACTACAATACCATCGGTAGCTCGAATCATCTGTCACAGTCTCTGCAATCTAGTAGCACACAACTACTCCCAATGTGATCCGATAGTCTCCATGACAATCAGCTAGTAGCACACAACTACTACAATGCCATCCAATAAAACACGATTGTGTCGATCCATAGTAGTACACAACTATTGTCCAGTGGTACACAACCACTCCTACTAGCACACAGCTACTGCTACAATCAATCGGTAGCTACGTAAGCTCCCACCATGCGGTCCATCAGTCTCTATGATTATGCAGCAATCAACTAGTAACACACAACTACTACCATGCCATCAACCATAATCATAGTCTGCAATCCCTATGTCTATGCAACAATCAGCTAGTAGCACATAACTACTACCATGCCGTCAGCCATAGTCATAGTCTCATCCAGTAGCACGGAGCTACTTCCACAGTCCTCATGACTATGCGTACGATGTTTCTTCTCTCATCGGGTCTGGCAGTGCATTACCCCCTCAGTCACCTCACATGATTGATCTAGGGAACCCTTTGTTGAGGGGTTAGCCAGCAGGAGGAGAAACAACACACCTTCCTCTCAACGAGAGTGGACATTTTGCATCACACCAAGCTTGTCTATGATGTACTCATACTTTACTGTAGACAGAGGCTTGGTGAGAACGTTCGCTATCTGCTCATTCGTGGATATGTACTTGAGCTCTATAGCTCCTCTCTGCACCATGTCTCAGATGTAATGATATTTGATCTCTATGTGCTTTGACTTGTCATGAAATACATGGTTCTCTGAAAGCCTCACACAACTTTGATTGTCACAATGTATCAAAGTTGGCTCTAACTCTAGATCAAATATCTCTGCAAGCAACTTTCGAAGCCACACTGCTTCACGGCTTGCCACACTATCTGCAATATACTCTGCCTCTGTTGTACTGAGTGCCACTGATGTCTGCTTCTTGCTCAACCATGAGATCATACCTGATTCCAAACTGAAGCAGCATCCAGATGTGCTCTTCCGGTTCACTGCACTCCCTGCCCACTCAGAATCTGTATATCCCTTCAGCTTCACATCACCCGAGACATATCTCAATCCATATCCAATCGTACCACGTAGGTACCTCAACATATGTTTTGTTGCCATCCAATGTACATGTCTAGATTCAACCATGTACTGACTCAAGGTATTCGCTGCAAAGCATATGTCCGACCTGGTGTTAACCAAGTAAATCAAGGATCCGATCCATTTTTTGTACATCGTAGGATCCACCAAATCTAAAGATGAATTACTCAAGAGCTTCAGATTCGTCACCATTGGTGTGGCCATGGACTTGCAGTCCATCATCCTAAATTTCTGCATGATCTCAACTGTATATTTTCCTTGGCTAAGGAAAATCTCATCTGGTCTCTGCCACACCTCTAATCCCATCAAATCCAGATCCTTCATTTCAAACTCTAAAGTGAGTTCCCTCTTGCACCCATCTGTGAGCTCCTCATCCCCTATAAGAAACAGGTCAACCAATATCAACAGGGAACCATCCTCAAGCTCATCAGAAATAATTGTCTGGCATGTCTTGCCCCGATTGCATGCACAAAGCTTTCTTCAATCTGTCAACATGAGACTCCTTCTCATGTATCTTATGGTTGCTCTATGTACACTTCTTTTGGCTATTGGAGCAAGTGTGTCGTCATAATCTTCTCCCTCTTTCTGGGAGAATCTTCTAGCCACAAATCTCGCTTTGTACTTCTCTATGCTACCATTTGCAGCATGCTTGATCTTGTAGATCAACTTGGAAGTCACCACTAACTTCCCTTCTGGTCTCAGAACCAAGGCAAAATCCATATCCCAGTCCTTCTGACTGGCTTCCTCCTCTGTCACTGAAACAAGGGAATCCTCCCAGGAGGTCTCCTATCTCCTCGAAGTCTTTGAAGCTTCAATCTAGCCTTCTCAACTCATGGCACCTGTCTGTCAGTCCTGGAAGGCATCTCTCTCTCCCATCTGAAGCTGAGGAGGAATACGCCACTAACTCTCTCTGAGATCAAGCTCACTTTGAGTCTGCATGCTCCCTCTTAAGCTTAACTCCCTCTGAGTCTATATAATCTCCGGAGTCATCTACTCTGAAGTCTGATCTCTTATGAATTGTCTTGGGGAGGCTGCTCCTCCCTACTGGATCCTGAGGCTTGACTCCCTCTTAACTCTAGCTCCTTCTGAGTTGGTACTTGGTGGGGTCGCCTACCTCACCACTAGTGGAGCCATCTCCTCCTCCTCATGATATGGCTAATCAATGCCATATATCTGTATCCTCTTCACATCCTACAAAGTATCACAAGACCATGCTGGTCTCTTCCTGGTTACTAGAATGATTTTGGGTAGGCCCTTCTGGCTCCTACTGACTCTCCTGTAAGAAACAGGTCAACCAATATCAACAGGCAACCATCCTCAAGCTCATCAAAAATAATTGTCTGGCATATCCTACCCCGACTGCCTGCCCAAAGCTTTCTTCAATTTGTCGACATGAGACTCCTTCTCATGTATCTTGCGGTTGCTCTATGTACACTTCTTTTGGCTACTGGAGCAAGTGTGTCATCATAATCTTCTCCCTCTTTCTGGGAGAATCTTCTAGCCACAAATCTCGCTTTGTACTTCTCTATGCTACCATTTGCAGCATGCTTGATCTTGTAGATCAACTTGGAAGTCACCACTAACTTCCATTCTGGTCTCGAAACCAAGGCAAAATCCATATCCCAATCCTTTTGACTGGCTTCCTCCTCTGCCACTGAAACAAGGGAATCCTCCCAGGACGTCTCATATCTCCTCGAAGCCTTTGAAGCTTCAATCTAGCCTTCTCAACTCATGGCACCTGTCTGTCAGTCCTGGAAGACATCTCTCTCTACCGTCTGAATCTGAGGAGGAATACGCCACGGATTCTCTCTGAGATCAGGCTCACTCTGAGTCTGCATGCTCCCTTTGAAGCTTAACTCCCTCTGAGTCTATATAATCTCCGGAGTCATCTACTCTGAAGTCTGATCTCTTATGAACTGTCTTGGGGAGGCTGCTCCTCCCTACTGGATCCTGAGGGTTGACTCCCTCTTAACTCTAGCTCCTTCTGAGTTGGTACTTGGTGGGGTCACCTGCCTCACCACTAGTGGAGCCATCTACTCCTCCTCATGATATGGCTCATCAATGCCATATATCTGTATTCTCTTCACATCCTGCAAAGTATCACGGGACCATGTTGGTCTCTTCCTGGTTACTGCAATGATTTTGGGTAGGCCCTCCTAGCTCCTACTGACTCTCCCTAATGATCTGAAGAGTGATCAATTGAACCAGAGGGGTCTGTACGGTCATCTTCGGAACCTTCTACTCCTTACAATCAATCTCCATATGAGATACTCTGTATCCCGCCAAAGGTACCCTTCTTGCCAAAAGGTTTTGACTTTGTCGTCTTCTTTTTCCATACATGGATGTATACTGTCATGTACACAACTTCTTATCTGGATAGTCTGCTTCATGTCTCAGTTAGAGACCATCTAATATGTTGCCTCCTACAACCGTCATTATAGCTCCCTCTCAGAGCTATTACCTGTGACCTGCCCGTAACCAAGAAAACAAAGACAACAACCAAGAACATCTCCTAGAAGAGATCAATTCTAAATGCATCATTAGTACTAAACATTGAGCATAATGATCGTAGTACTAACAATATTCAAATATTACTGAACATTTGATTGTAAAAATACTCAACAGTAATAGGCCCCTAAAGGTTGTTGTCAAAGCTACACAATTTTAGATGCAACAAATATTAAACTAGGGATATTTGAAAAATCAAATTATCAATCAAACCTGGTAGACTTGAATCCACCTAGTAGGAGACTTCTCCTACTCCCTTTCTGTATGATTGGAATCATCCCCAAGCTCCATTTGAAGGGATGAACTCTTCTCTGTCAATTTCGTGAGGGAACTTTTGAATCCGCTCATGTGCTTGGAAGCACCACTATCCACGAGCCAAGTATCACTTCCTTGAGTGATAGTACCTGTGAGGGCTAACACAAATACATACTCTTCGTCCTTCAATTCATTCTTTCTGAACTTTGTTTTGGCTTCTTCTTGTTCAGGTTCTGGAAGTACCTGCTTGACATGATCCAATAAATCATTCTCTTCTAAAATGAGGAGTACCCTATGCTTCCAGGATCTGGAAGTACCTGCTTGACATGATCCAATAAATCATTCTCTTCTAGAATGAGGAGTACCCTATGCTTCCAGGATCTGGAGTTATCTACTCCATCCAGTCTATCTTCCACTCTCATACTGGTAGACATTTTTTGTCGGAGAAACCCTAGATGTGAGAAATTTCAAATTTCTGAACTTTACGGAACTGTAACCAGAGTGTTGTAGGGGGTGCGCTAGGGTAGGGTGAATTGCTCTGTGGTGAAATTAGTCCCAACGCCTTTGGAACTAGTACTCAACGAGCTTGACAAAGTATTTCAGTGCAACTGCAAGGTAATTGCAGCGATCTTCCTTCTAGTGGTCAAACTGCTCTGAAGGTAACCAGCTCTGATACCATGTTAGAATTTTCTTTACTTATAGAGCAGTAGAGTTACCAGTGTTCTTTTACTTCTTTAACATTAACTTATATATCATGTACTAAGCAATAGCAGCATAAACAAGAGACAAAAGAACACAAGAGATTTACCCTGGGAAAACCTCAAATGGGGGAAAAACCCAACAACCTTTCTTAAATAGATTTCGTTCACAAAGCAAGTCCAATCATGAACCAACAAATAAACCCTAGCACAAAGGCTAGCTTAAGGTACAACCAGAAATACCACCTTAGTTGCAGTAGCAACACCATACAATGGTAGCGCACCTCTACCAAGAGTGGCGCACAAGAGAGAGATACAACAAAGACTGAACAAGAATAACCTC
>ML794952.1:139456-183618 GCA_009831015.1 Picea engelmannii
GACAAAGAAACAGGAGAATGGTCGCGCAGTGGAATAATTCTTTGGCCTGGAATATATTTTTCGGCGCACCAAGAGACCACCTCCTTAGAGTCAAAAACCTTAGGAACATAGCCTGCACGAGCGATTCCAGAGGTCCAAATCACTTTGTTTTGGGCGGAACGGGATGAATAGTAAAAGTATGCCCTGGACCACTGAAAGCTCTGGTCCTCTTGTGCAAACATATTTACTGTATCTCCACAAAATTGTTGTCGACCTGGTGCCATAAGTCTACAAGAACGTTTATTTGTTCCAACCGATGAATGAAATGAAAAGTTGGAAGGGATAATATAACCATGCACAAATTTTGGTCGAAAGCGTGTGAATGGGAGATGTCCTTGAGACTTTCGTTGATTAATGACAATTTGGATGGTTGTTGCATGATGCGTTGTTAACATTAAACAATACTAATTGCATACATAGAAATGCCAACACGTTGGATATTGCAATGAGCAATTAAGCATTGTATATTTCTTGAGCGGCCCAACACGAGAACGCGTGTTGGAGATGAACAATCGGAAGGGACAAAATAACTCTCTGCATGTCTTGGTTTAATGCGTAATAATGGGAGATCTCCTCGAGGTTTTCGGCCATTAATGACAATGTTGAGGGTTCATGCATGGTCAGCTGTTAGCATGAAAGGTTTCTAATCGCATAGTAAGAAAGTACGGAGATCGCGAGCAGGGGAAAAAAGACAACTACAAAACAGGGTTGCAACGTACAAGTGTTGAGGGTGAGGGCGCAAGGGTCAAATTGTATGTCTCATAACTTTTTGAGTGCAATACGCGTAACAACAAAGAGGATATGGTAGGACAGCAGGAAGCACAGGAAGTTAGTGGGGATGGAAGGCAGCGAGAGATACTTTGAAACAATTGTGAGCAGTGGTAGAGTGACCGCGCTGGAATTGTAGATTTCATGAACTTGACAACATGAGAATCTAAAACAGGTTGAGAAGGTGTCTGCAAAGGAGGTGAGGTCTGGACCTTCTAATTGTAACGCTACGAACATTTGAATGCATAATCTGTAACACGGAAGAGCAAACGATGTCGAAATTAGATAGTCAATTTGTATATTGCAGAGAGTGCAATCCTAACTATTTCGTACCTTTGTACCCAGTTGTTAGTACTAAGAGTTAATTTAGTATTCAAAATAATTTTTTAGATACTGTTAGATAGTTTATAGGGACTAGCATCTGTAAACAATGGCAATCTCCACCCCGCCAGTCCTGCATTATGTGTGTCAATTTGTATATCACGGAACTATGAGCGTTGTTTGGAGGACACGAAACAATGGAAGTGAAATGTTGAGTCAGCCACTCCGTAGGTTCGCTTGTCAATTTGTATATCGCAAAACTGTGGGTGCTATTTGTAGGCCACGGAACAATAGAGGTCCAAGTTTGAGCCTGCTTTCCCGAGAACTCGCGATCCAAAATGTTGCTAGATATCGAATGCAAAATTTGTACATGCTCTATAAAATATCATGGGAATTAGTACATGCTCTATAAGATATCATGTGCATACTTTATAGTCCCATAATACACGGGAAGAAAAAAAAGGGAAAAAGAACGAAGTAGTTAGCAATGGAATTGTAGATCACGAAAATTTAGAGTGGAATATGTATATAACGTAAAAACATATCGAAAGCAACAATGATCAGTCGGATTCTGTTGTTTGATTATATAGATGGAGATAAACATATGTCAACCCGCCAACGCTGGAGCTGCATATTTTGTGAATCGGGAAACAGGAGGATCCAAAACATGCTAAGAAAGTGTCTGCAAAGGAGGCGAGGCCCAGACCTTCTAATTGTATTGCTCTCAACATTGGAATGCATAATCTGTAACATGGAAGAGCGGACGATGTCAGATTCCGGTAGTCAATTTGTATATTGCGGAGAGTGCAATCCCAACTGATTCGTACCTCTGTGTCCAGTTGTCACTACTAAGAGCTATTTTAGTATTCAAAATAATTTTTTAAATACTGTTATACAGGGAAAAAATAAAAACTAAAATAATTTTTTTGATACTGTTAGATACTTCATATGGATTAGCATCCGTAAACAATGGCAATCTCCACCCCATCGGTCCTGCACTCCGTCTATCAATTTCTATATCGTGGAACTGGGAGCGTTGTTTGGAGGACACAGAACAATAGAAGTGCAATGTTGAGTTAGCTAGTCCGCAGCTGCGCTTGTCAATTTGTATATCACGAAACTCGGGGTGCTATTTGTAGGGCACAGAACAATGGAGGCCCAATTTTGAGCCCGCCCACCCGGCCGAGAACCCGGGATCCAAAATGTCGCTAGGTATGGAATGCGGAATTTGTACATGTTCTATAAAATATCATGTCCATATTTTATAGTCCCATAATACACAGGAAGAAAATAAAGGAAAAAGGACGGAGAAGTTCGCAATGGAATTCTAGATAATACACGGGAAGAAGAGAAGGGGAAAAGAACCAAGTATCTCATAGAAGAACATCTAATGTTTGCTTATTAATGAAAATGCTTGTGAATGCCTATTGAGTTCTCACCAGTTAATGCATAAAGTGCATATCATAGAAGTATCTTTTGTACCACTGTGTCCACTTGCCACTAGTAAGAGCATTGTTGATGTATATGAGGAAGGACACGAAGTTGTTGGGGATGGAAAGCAACAACAGATACTTTCAATGAACTTAATGTATACAAGGAACCCACGGTGGAATGTAGATCACAGATGTTTTGAGTGCAAGATGTATATAGCGGAACAATAAGCAACTCATTTCGCAAGCGACATCCCCGCAACGACGGGTATAAAATTGACTAAGTATGAAAAGGAACTGCGATCGGTCGGATCCGTCGTGCGAGGATATAGATGGAGATGTTAAGGCATGAATTGCAGATCACGAAAGTATTTTTCGTACCAATGTGTCCACTTGTCACTGGTAAGACCATTGTTGATGTATGTCAGGAAGGACGCAAAGTTGCTAGGGATGCATATCAACAATAGATACTTTGAATGAAGTTAATGTATATGAGGAACCCGCGGTAGAATTGTAGATCACATATGTTTTCAGTGCAAGGTGTATATAGTGGAACAATAAGCAACTAGGCTCGTAAGTGTCGGCCCCGCAGTGGCGGGCATAAAATTGGTTAAATATGGAATGGAATAGTGGTCGGTCGGATCCCTCTTGCGAGGATATAGATGGAGATGAAGACATGTCAGCCCGCCGTACATAGAAAGACGACTACGTATAAAACTAGATAGCCATAATGAACAGGAAAAGCAAAATGGGAAAAGAGATAAGTATCTGAGAGTCGGGAAAACCTTTTTTTTCCGTTTATTAATGACAATGTTTTCGAACCTCTGCTGGCTTCTCACTAGTATAAGCGTTAAGTGCACATCACTGACGAAACAGGGGACATAGGTGCTGGATACCGCGAACCCAGGGCCTGGTGTCCAGATAACTGGCTAAGTATTGGCCAAGACGAAGTTTTTATATCTATTTTAGTAGTATTCATACTAGTATCTATCAATGGAGAAAGTTTTCGTATTTATCTAAATAGTATTCATACTAATATATATTAATGGATTGTTTCTGTTTCAAATGCAAATGATCTCCCAAATTGCAAGATGCTCTTCAGCTCGCAAATTTTGTTGAAACCAGGAAAATTTTGACTGCAATATGTACATAGCGCAACAAGAAACATGAATTTGCATTGTGGTCTCAATGACATAAATTCCTTATCATCTATTCATCTTGTATCTGTTGCAATGACATCAACAAACGACGGCTCTCCATAAACATCAATATCTAAATTAAATTAAAGGCAATCAAAATTTGTTGTGACTTTAAGTATTAAAGCATAAATTGCAAACTACGGAAGTTCCTAGGCTGCAAGATGTATATGACAGAACACTGGACATATCTGTTTAATACCGCAAACCCAAACATAAACTGCCTAAGCTTTGCTGAAGAGGAAGTTTTCTATATTTTTTCCAATAGTACTGATATTAGTATATATACACAGATATTATCAAATAGAACAAGGTGCAATTTATCCAACATACTTCACAGGAACATTGTGTCAACAATTCAGCTGCCTTGTTGTAACTCATGAATTCATTCTATTTACAGAACCTGAAGAATGGGAGCAAAACGGGTCCTCCAATTTCTTTCTTTAAATACAAAGCCATCGCCACATAAGTATGGCCTATGAAAAATTATTTTTAAATGTAAAATGTAAAGAAAGAACAGACCATGTTTTATTTAGATTGAAGTAGTGAGCAACAAAAACAAAAGCTTGTCCTTCGTGTTTAACGACACAGGGGAAGAAGGTACAAAATACAATTAAAACAAATACCAGAAATTGGAAAATACTATTAAGAAATAAACCGAAATTATTCTATATTCAAATAAGACGTGTTACAAAATACAGCTGAGACTATTTGCGACAACAATTGTGATTTCGCCTGTCGTCAACCAATTAAAGATATGTACATTGATGAAGCTTCTTCACACTTTTCTTGACGCTCAAACTCTTTATTCGTAAAAAAACGAGTTGAATATCAATTTTGGGTTTTGTACTTAATTGGTGCTGCGAAGTACATCTATCCCAGTTTTTTGAATACCTTGCTTCTTCCAGATGTGGCCTGCTTGCAATGGTTGCTTATTCAACATTCCATTCTTTGTTAAGTATTAATTTCCTTCTGTCGTCGAAAAGTTGGGGTTTAAGGTGTTTTCTTTCCAATGCTCCTGAGCATTCACATCCGAGACAACTTAGAAATACGATTCAGGCCAATTTCAAAGTGAACGGAGTCGTTTTATGTCACAACAGTTAAGGCAGGGGAAAAAAATTCAAGTATATAGTGATTGGTATTCTCCCTGTATTCGATCGTCTGTTTGGTTGAGAAGCATGCCTGAGGATTTGTATGTGGAACTTCTTTTCTTTATTACAATAAATTGGAAGAAACGTCCAACCCAGATGCAAAATGCAAATCTATTGAGGTACATAACTTCTTCAGGTAGTTGAGGGGTGGCAAGTGCATCAAATGTTGTAGAATGCACCAACACAGGTTTGACAAGTGTATCAAATGTTGCAAATGGCATCAAAATATATCTTTCCTCATAGCAGGGGAGGTATGGCGGCCCACATAAAGGTCTGGAATGTTCGAAGGTGACGCCTAATATGTGGACTCTACAACTACATCCAGAGGAAACCGAACAAACTTTGACAAAGAACATGGCTTTCTGTCAAGTCGGTTACCAGAGCCACATGCAGTTCAACAAACTATGAAATAGAAACTCTTGTAGTGATAATATGTCGTTTTATCCACTCATACAGATTATGTTACCAGCCTCCGAGGAAGACAAATACTTGTGCAATCTCTACAATTCAATACAATGGCCAAATATGTGTTGTTGGAAGAAGCTATATAATTAAACGAAGAACTATCTTGCAGGTGACCTAAAAATCCATTACAATTCCCAGCAATAAAACAAAGAAGTTCAACAAACAAATTTCCAGGCAGCCTTTTCAACCAACCAAAGCATCGAACACAGGGAGAACACCAAACATACTTGCTCTTTTTTTTTCGTCCTCTCTGCGTTTCTCTTGTAGAACAGAGTTTTTTTTTACTCAAAGCTCACGTCACATAAAACCAGTCTCTCTTCTTTCATTTGCCCCTCTATCGCATCTCTAAGTTGTCTTACATGTCCATGACCAGGAACATTAGAACGAAGGCACCCTAAAGTGCAACTCTTTGATGATAGAGAGAAATGACAATAAGTATTTAAAAGCAAGGCTGGATGGTCTTCCGTACATTTTGTGTTGATTCATTTTAATGACAGATGTTCTTGATATTTTCAGTTATCAATGCCAATCTTGTTGAATATGTACGTTGAATAGTGACTAGCAGCATGTATTAAAATTCCCATATCCGAGCAGATTCTCAAATCTGACATCTAAGATATGCATAATATTAAAGAGGGACGTGACTTGAAGGCCTCTATAGGTCACACATTCATGAACTATGTTGAAGCTTTTAAGAAAACTAAACTTGCACAAGCAAAAATAAAAAAATAAAAAGTATTTTCGCAAATTCAAAATGCAGGCAAAAAGAAATTACCAGATCCCATAATATTCGGTTGTCTATTCATTTTAATGGCAGATGTCCTCGAGCTTTCCAGTTATTAAAGCCCATCATTTCAAACTGCACAATATTAAAGAGGGACATGACGTGAAGGCCTCTGTGGGCGACACGTTCGTGGACTATGTTGAAGCTTTTAAGAAAACTAAAACTGCGAAAAGAAAAAGAAAAAAAAGAAAAAAAACTATTTTCGCAACTTCAAAATGCAAGCAAAAAGAAATTACCAGATCCCATAATATTCGCCTGTCTATTCATTTTAATGGGAAATGTCCTTGAGCTTTTAAGTTATTAAAGCCCATCATTTTGAAATGCACAATATTAAAGAGGGACATGACATCAAGCCCTCTGTGGGCGACATGTTCGTGAACTATGTTGAAGCTTTTAAGAAAACTAAAACTGCAGAAGCAAAAAAAATAAAAAATCGCAAATTCAAAATGCTGGCAAAAAGGCGCTTTCATAGGTAAGGCACTTTAGTACTCAATGTTCTTCAAATTCAATGACATTTTCATTATTTGAGTAAAGGGGAAAAAACATCTGACAACCTAGAAGGAAGGTCATATATGATGGACAACTCATTGGTAGAAGCCATAGCGAGAATGCAAATTGAGTATCTAATAACCGTGAAACTACGTTGCGTTTGAGTCTTCAACTTTCCCTGCTCGTTCAAAATCAAAAACAAGGAAGGGTTGAATATTAGCCTGTTTATTTATTTTAATGGGAAATGTCCTTGAGCTTTCCAGTTATTAAAGCCCATCTTTTCGAACCTGTCTGGTCGATTCTGACTTTTGAAAGCATATTTAATGTGTATTGGGAACCGTTGAATGTAGCGGGGATGGAGCCTTATGTAACAGACGTTACTACTATTTTTTAGTTTTTGTCGACGAGCTTATGTAGAACGTACGTAAAGAAAAGTAATTCGAGAATGCTATTTTTTTTTGCACATGAGCCCTTGAAATTCAAATAGTTCGCAAGTCCGATTGTCTATTTGTATATCACAGAACTATCCATGCTATTTGTAGGACACGGAACAACAGTGGTCGAAGTAGAGCCCGCCACCCTGAGAACCCGCGATCCAAAAAATGCTTACTATTGTTTTTGTGTGTTTTTTTGTCCACCAGGGTATGTAAAACGACATACGTAAAGGAAACTATTTCGACAATGCTAATTTTTTTAGACATGGCGGCCTTCAAATTCAAATAGTCCTCAAGTCCGATGGTCAATTTGTATATCGGGGAACTCTCCGATTCTCAATTTTCAATCGCCCACCCCGAGAACCCGCAATGCAAAAACTGGCTAAGTATGGGATGAGGGCTCTGTGCATGCTTTATATATCTACTTTACAAAATTACATATTTCCTATGTTTAATTTATGTTGTCCAAGAAACCTATAATTTGATAAATTTCAATGTCTTTTGTCCAGGAGCCCTTCCTTTAAAGAAAACTAATTTGGAAATGCTAATGTATACACCATAGTTCGATACCACCTATCCGCCAAGCCGCGTCCATAAAACTGGCTAAGTATGCAACCGAACGACGACCGGTCAGAATGATCGCGGAACTCTCTGTGCTATTTGTAGGGCACAGAAGAACATAAGCCCAATTTTCAGCCCGCCACCACGAGAACCCGCGATCATTAACCTATGATGTTCAAGAAACCTATAACTTCATAAATTGCATTCTCTTCTATCCAGGAGGCTTTTTTTTAAAGAAAACTAATTTGGGAAAACTAATGTATAGACCACACACGACCTGTCATAGTATGCAACTGAACTGAAGTCGCTTGGAATGACCATAGAAGCACGAGAAAGTAGAGTCAAACATAGTTTACAATAGGAAAGTAAAAGGGAGAGAAGAGTTATATCTCCCACACAGCAAAAGGCAATTTCATAACTATGAAACCATAGTAGCACAAAATCCATGGAAAAAGCATCGACAACTATGAAATATATTTTGAGCTCGACAAACTCTGCTTCAAAGCGTAACAGATGCAATTGACATCGTCTGCAATTCTTTACTCTGTTATTTTATCTTAATAAGCCCAATTTTCAGCCCGCTAGCCCTAGAAGCCGCGATCATTAACCTATGTTGTCCAGGAAACCTATAATTTCATAAATTGCATTCTCTTCTGTCTAGGAGGCCTTCTTTTAAAGAAAACTAATTCGACAAAGCTAATGTATACACCGAACATGACCTGTCATAGTTTGATAGAACCTATTCGCGAAGCGTGTCCATAAAATTGGCTAAGTACGCAACCAAACGACGATCGCTCGGAATGACCACATAAACGCGTCAAACTAGAGTCAAACGCAGTTTACAACAGGAAAGTAAAAGGCAGAGAAGAGCTATATCTCCCACACAACAAAAGGCACTCTCATAACTATGAAACCATAGTAACACAAAATCCATGGAAAATGCATCGGCAACTATGAAATATATTTTCAGGCCGACAAACTCAGTTTCAACGCGTAACAGATGCAATTTACATCGCCTGCAATTCTTTAATCTGTTATTTTATCTTATAGTATTCTATGCAAACCGAAGTGCAAAAAAATGTAACCAGAGATCCAACCGCAGATGCAACATCCCAACATTGCAAACCCTGGGCAAACAAGAAAAAGCACCAAATAAGAACCCAACCAAAAAGCACCAAAAGGCCCAAGTGCAGGTGTGGGACCGGAACCCTGCAAAGTCGAATCAAGCAACAATAAACAACATACAACGAAGAAAGGAACAAGCAGCAACCACCCCCCAGGAACGAGGCTCTTCCAATCGCGACCGCAGAAACCCAAACGTGCAAAATGCAACAACACGAATAGGCAAGAAAGAACAACGAGAACATGCAAATAAGAAATCAGTGCCATGAGACCAGTGAACCAGCAATGCCGCTGGAGCATATAAATTTAAAAAACGGAAGAAAATGTCTTGTAACAAGCCTGTTAAGTAACCATTCAACACTACCAAGCATTTTAGGTAAACATTTAAGTCTATCAGAAATGCACTGTAAACATTTAAGAAAAAAATTCAATGTGGCAGGTCTCTGATGTATCCCATATAAATTCATATATTTTTTGTAACAATAGTTCGAACACCAGAGGATGTGTTGCAAAGCCAAACTTTGGATATGCCACCATATCAAACATTGCCATAAATTTCCCTAGCATAAAATGCTAAACCAAACATTTGAATTAATGGTAGCATTAATCCAACTTCGATGAATGCATAACAAAAATTATGATTCAAAAATGACCATATACTACCAAATACTTTGGAAATGCAAACATATGTTACATTGGGAATAGCGAAGGTGGCAATAAGACCTCCAATCCTTTGTCCAATAAGATCTTGACACACATGATACTTTTTATTATATAAAAATCGATGTTTTCACTTCCCTTGCTCCAACAATAGACAATAGACAAATATTTCGGGTCAACGCACAAGCTAATACTAGGTCAACGATTTATCGATCGCTATAGTCCCTCTATACTTACAACAGGGACTAATAAGAATCATAATATAATGTTAAACAAATTTAATAATAAATTTTTACTTCCATTTCAAATTATTAAATTATGATACATAAAATCATAAAAGTAATTAATAAAAATTATTTTTCATAGAATCATAATTTTAAATAAATGGATTGTCAAAAACTAAATCATTGAATTTATGGAATTTTAACTTTTTATATCATTATAATTTAGGAATGAAAAAAAAAATGTTACAAAATTAGATGACTCATTTGCATAGCCTTTATTTAGTGGTAATAACTAATTACAATTAAATCTATAAAACCCATGTATTGATTTAATTATTATATAATAGGATGATTCATTTAAGATATTATTATATAACTTTTATATTACTATATTTTAGAAATGAAATTTATTATAAAATTAAAATATATTGATTATAAGTTTTATATATGTTATTATGAGAATTGAATTTCGATGGAGAGAATAATAATCATTTCTTGCAATCATCCAAATTATATCTAATTAACAAAAACCCAAAACTAATTATTATATATTATCCACTTAAAATACATATATAAATTATAACTATGATCATATACTTATTAAAAAACATGCTACTTGATTTAGGTTTTTTTCTTTATATATTCACTAAGGGTCACGTATATTTAGCCAAGAATCAAATAAATAAAACAATGATGTGGTATATTTTTGGCCTTATATGAAAAAAATGATGTGGTGGTATATTTGGTCTTATATGTTGTGTCGCAAGTGTCATATAGAACTATGATAACAAGGGTCCCTTGTGGAACTTTGAATCTCCTCTTTTAGTTATTAAACATGTCCACAAACAAAAGGTTTAATTCCCATGTGAGTTGTGCTTGAGAATCTTATTAAGGGTTTGGAAAGGAAGTTGAGATTGGTGACATAATGTGACGGTGTTGGTTCTTCTTTCAACTAAAGTTTTAATTCATGAAAATTCTTTAATTCATGAAAATGAACATCTGAAAGTGACTAATCAAGTATTTTATTTATAAAATTATCTCATCCATTATAAAATATTTCATCCATTTGGATAATTATAGATAGTGTTAGTTTATTGAAAAATGTCGAGGATGATTATAGATAGTGTTCGTTTATTGAAACATGTCCACAAACAATGGGTTTAATTTCTATATCAGTTATACTTGAGAATCTTTTGGGTTTGTAAAATAAGCATAGATTGGTGGCATAATGTGACACAAGTTTGGTGGTTAGCTCTTTTTTCGATAAAAGTTTTCAGTTATGAAATCTTGAAAATGACTCATTAATTGTTTTTATAGGTTATCCTATCATAAATAAGGTTTTGGATAATGTTTATGTTGGGAAATAAAAATTTAATGAATTATATGTTTAAAAAGGAGAATTTTGCATATATCATTGTCTTATTAGTTTCTCTCAAAGGTAAGCAAGGACTCTTGCATTAGATATGGAATTTATCATTGATTAATTTGTGTTTTACTAAAATAAAAAAATTGACAGTCTAAACTTGTACATAAGAACGAAAATAAGTTATTTTTTTATAATATTTAAATTGAGTTTCTCAAACATTCTACTGGCTAGATAAATTGATGTCTTATTGTCGAGCTTTCTTAGATAACCTAAGCTTTCATCTATTTAAATCAACGTCTTATGTCGAGCCATCTTAAGTTTAGCTCTCATACGATGCATTATGTGCAATGTTAGATAATACCATAACTTTGTTTAAAGCTTTTATGAGGATGACAACGACTTTATTGAAGATCTGCAACCACATTTCCTGCAAACTCTGGCGAGCTTACCTCGGCCATATCCACCACCTTGCAAACTTTGACCAACTTGCCTCGTCATATCCACTGCCTTTGCAAGACAACCAGCTTATCCCCACGATATTCATCGCCTTTTCAAACTCTGACCGCCTTTGCCTTCAGTGTTGTGGAGTTTTTAGTGGAGCCATGTTGTATGTGCTTCATCCTACAAAAAAGTAAAACACTTGTCTTGAATCCCCCACCTCACCTTCTTCTACTTGGTTGTTATTCATCAAATGTTTTGCGGAAGAAGAAGAGGGGGAAGAAGGATTATTGAGTCGCTTCTTCCAACAGAAGATCATGATCGACAACAAAAAACATGCAAAAATGACATTGATGCCTATGCCCAGCGTGCTGACAGAGCTCATCGCAAACGCCCCAGAAAAATTTAGAGTCTCATAAACTAAATGGGCATCTACACCCAATTCTCCAAAGAAAAAAATAGAGGACACTTATTGTAATCATAAACAAGTGCAGCTACAACATGTCCTTGAGTCGTTGGTTGGAATGTAGATGTTATACCTATAGGTTGTTGTTGGTAACCATCTCCAACAGGCACCACATGCTTATTGTATAATGTAAAAACATTCACTGTTGTAGGTTGTTGGAATCTCATGGTAGCAAGCTGGTGCAATTAGGGTTGAGCATTAGATTGCAGTTAATAGCCAGAAAGGAGTGTTGGAGGATTTTGTTGATAAGATGTTGCTGACATCGTCTAGTGTTGGTGACAGACCTAGATTATCCATATCCGTACCTTCGTGATTGAGGTGAAGAAGCATATCAAAACCTGGGCACAACTTAGTCTCCTAGTCAATTTCACGCAGAGGAAGATCGACTAACTGGCTAAGGCAATCAATGTTAACCAGGTCATGCACAGGAGATGCACAAGCACCAATTCAACCAATGATTCAGGTATTCCAATAAGGCTCGTTTGTAGAACAGGTTTGGATATTCCCCTAGTCTCGTCCATGGGTACTATTCACCCCTCTAATCAACTCACACCAACTCTAGTGCATGTCGTCTTTTAGTGTCTATTCGTTGGTTTAGATGTCTACTTCTTGACCCATAGGGAGAGAGAACTTATTGCCTTCCTGGACATTCAAGGAAAATAGACACTATACAGACAGAAGATAGTTGGGGCCGACATAAAAAGGTATTATTACAAACCTCGCCAGGCGAAGCGAAATAAGCTGAGAAAAAAATAATTTAAAAATTACTCAAACTTGGCTTTGGGTGCCATCTTCCATTTGATCAACATTATGCTTATGTCCAATATCTGGTGTTGTGGTAGTTGCAGCGTCCATATGTGATACATGCATTATGACCAAAACGAGTTGTTCACAATATAGTCCAAATGTCGTGAGGTATTAGACAATTGGACATACTCTCATGAAACTTGACTTGTATACGTGAAGAAGATGCTTGTTAATTGCAAATTGCATTCCAAGTGATTTCACCTACATGTTTGCATGTTTCAATTTCCCAATGCTTTGTTTTGTTTCCTACTTTTTTAAGATAGCTTTGATAAAGTAGTTCTTGAATTTCCCACTCCATATATTTGAAAAAAATTAATGTGTAATGTGACCACCATAACTTGTGGACTTTGTATGTGAAAAGCATCTCAGATATGTTTTTCCTTATGCCACACATATATAATTTCTAGTAACGACAGACACATTGGTTTTAATAAGATGACATATATGAATGGCGACAATATTGAAATATCCTCAATGAGGCTTGGATTAAGAGAGATATCTGAATCTTTCCATTGATTTGGGACACATTGGTTTTAATAAGATGACATATATCAATGGTGGAAATATTGAAATCTCCTCAATGAGGTTTGGGTTAAAAGAGATATCTAAATCTTTCCATGCATTTGGGTTGCGGCATCTAGCGGAAGGCCGAAGTCTGAAACTGTCATTTTATAATATTTGCACAGTTAAAATAATACTTTGCTTCCTAACAAAATATAATATAATATACATTGCAGGGATGTTTTTGCAAGCTACGCAATATTCTATATCACATGCCTTTCGATGCATGTAGCTTAAAAAAAATTGTGAGCATGCTTTTACTATACACAAGTCCATTTTCGGTCGACAATATTTTTGTTCCTTCTCTTAACTCGGGTCATTTGTGTCAAGGTTTTACGTTTTTCAGGTAAATTCAGTAAATTTATGACACTATTTGCTAAAGGATTTAAATTTCTCTTGACTTTTTGGGTTGCATGTGCCCTTGCTCTGTAGAATTCCATTTCCGGATGAAAAGTTTTTTCTTCGATCTCTCAATGCAGTTCCTCTTTGTCTCAAGAATTCAAGGTTTTTGGAGTAAATTCAGTAAGTTTCGATTGCAAAGTCGTATGTTCCTGTAGTGGGAGACTGAATTTGGATATTTAACATTACATGTGCTCTATACCTAACAAGAAAATATTTATGTCAAGCTTTTGATGAGCTTAGTTTATACAGATGTAAGTGAAATCCAACTAATTAAGGAGTAATTGCAGGCTTTTCCAAATCGGAGGATTAGAGCTCCAAAAAGCATGGGGGTACCTTCTGAAGAGTCCAACAATGTACAACATGATATGGAGAAGTCGCTTGTGTGAGGGAGAAAACATTGGTTGGGGTCTACGCTTATATTTTTCTCCACTCAGTTGTTGCCATGGAAACTTTGACATATGGTCTCACGGTAAGTTGATTCTTGCTCAAAACAGATTAATCTTTAGGTGTTTTCATTCATAAGTAAAGTTCTTGGTTAATGTGTTATTTCAAATTATTACAGTCTCTTTCGTACATAATTGAGGTTGCATGTTATGGTATGAAAGCAAATGAAAATATCAGAATAGGCCTGAAACATTAAATTACCATCGATTATTTCACCACCTTTTAATCTCTACGAAGACCAACGTGTTTGAGAATAACTAATATTGTTTTTTGTTTTTTGCTTTTTATATTTAATGGTTTACATTATGTAACATCATTTGCATAACACACATATAAATGTTATTGTATCTTGCAATCAATCACTAGCTCAACGTCCCATTCTTGAGATTATATGGTTTCCTAATTTAAATGTTAGTCTCTACACAAACTCTGCTTACATACCTTCTTCCATGTGCTTCTGAAAAATCATTCATGCAAACATACAACCAATGATCCACATATCAAGAGAATAATCATAGTCTTGTAAATCCACAAGCAGTTCTGGGTTTTTAGGGTATCTAGATGCCACCTGAACATTGTACTCTATTCGTGAGTGGTAAAATTCTGCAAGTCCCCAATCTATAAGGAAAAGTTTCCACTCATGTTGGTCTATGATCTCAAAAGTAAGTCCGTGATCTCGTGACACCATTCTCAGTGATCTCGTGCTCTCAACTCTCAATGATCTCGTGCTCTCAACTCTTAGTGATCCCGTGACACCATTCTCCTCTAGAGTTGATTGCAACCCAATAATCATCACATTGTATGGCTTTACATCTCGATGCATAATTCCCTGATAGTGGCAGTAGTCCAGTGCCTTTAGAAGCTCATAAATGTAGTGGTGTATACAATGATCTGATAATGTGGGGTAAAGAACTTTAAAATCTGTTTTTTTTATGTATTCAAATATCAAGCAAAGGGAGGTATAAACAATTCCAGTGATCTGTCCAACAAAAGGAGGTATAAGCGATCCATCTAGCAAAAAGAGATAGTAGGTCGCCTAACTCTTTGACATAGAAAAGCATATTTTTTTACCCGTCCACATGTTGGTACATAGTGAATCATTCACTCAGTTGCCATGACAATTTCAATCAATGCATAGAATAACAAAGATCAATCAAAGTTTAGATAAAGTAGTCAGTTCTCATGCCCATAACCACGCTTAGCTAAAGATACAATTTAATCCAGGACAGATTGCACCACCAAGTCACCAAAACACCAATCTTTGGCACCCACACACAGAAGTGATTACACTTCCGATCTGGAGTGATTTCAGTGATTTTGTATGAGATATCCATATTTTTTTTTCTAGATCCCCCTTTATTTTGCAGCAATTTAGCAGTGATCCTTCCACATGCCTTAAATGCTCTCTTAAAAAAATCGCCTCAAGATGTGCCAAAATCCAATTGATTGTGCAAAGTTTTTTTTTAATGTGCCAAAATTAAAATAAACTAAACTTTGTTAATTCTTGAATTGACACATTTTATCTTTTATTGGGAGTTATAAGCAAAAGATAAAGTGTTAAAGTGTTATTTTTTATTGTATTTCAATGATAATTGGAAATAATGATGGTATATTAGTGATCATATAAAGATAAAATAAATGGTGCGACCTGTCTGCAAGCTGCCACTGTAGCTCCTCTACTGCTATATAAATACATGTTATTCAACTCTAACTCTTTAATATCAAATGTTAACAATTGCGACCGACATGAACATAGCTACTCCAATAACACTTGTTTAGTTGTTGTTTTCAATCTTTGACCTCTACATCGTTAAATATTTCAATTTTTAACCATTTATGTTGAGTTGGAATGATTAATTAAAGAAGTATGTTCATGAAGCCTATGTGTTGATTTTAATATTGTACACCAACTTTATCTACTTGAGATAGTACAAATTACAACTATGAGAATACATTTGAAAATATAGAAGATCATGTTGCTTCATTTGTGTGTGTTTTTTCCTATATTTTTCTTGACCTTTGTCCATCCAACCTCTAGATTTCGTATTGTTGGAGTATTTATCATTATCAATTTATTTCTTACATTCATTGAGGACAATAGAGATCAATCCCTTTCTTGGTGATCCCAAGATTATGATTCATGTCTCCTCTTTCTCAATTCAAAGATACTTGTGTGCATGGCAATTAATGGGAAGGGAGATGGCTCCTAAGATGTGGCAGTAATAGCGGTTTCTCCACTACCCTTTGGCACCAGAGGAGCTACAATTTTTTAATGTGAAGGGACAAGATCATAAGAGGTCTTTATTGGATTTACCCAATGGTCTTCTAGTTGTGGACCTTTCCACCAAGAGGGATTATAAACTTTTATTTAACATCATAGACAATTTTTAGTTGTCACGTGACAATGGTCAAAGAAAAGCATGCATAACAAACTAAAGTGTTTGTAGTCCAATGGGTGAGTCCAGCTTCACTACCCACATGCCAACATAATGTGGTGTAGCTAGAGAGGTAATGGGGGGATCGAAGGGCCCGCAATGATAATAGTGGAGGTCATTCAATGTAAGGTGGACCAGGTCCACTATATTATTAAATAAGGCCTGTAGAAATTTCAATACAAATTATGTATTGCCTGGATTCTCCTGATCTAACACTTATATGCCACTGTTAAATACATAATTGCTTCTACAAATATTCTTGCGGAATTTAAAACACGATCGCCAATTGCAATATTAATAAGAAATATCAATCGCACATAACACAAATGTTTTACTGGGAAAGCATAAAGCTAAAAATCCCACTATCATATATTATGTATATATCATGGATCATGAAACAATCTCATACAAAACTCTAATCCAAGAGCTCTCAGCACAATACAATTGTCTCACACTGTCATACAAAAATCAACAAATACATGTGCCAATTCTCTGCCTCCTCTACGCAATCCCTGTTAATGGAAAACCCTGCAATGAATTCAAATCCCTCTTGCCTAGGCTGTGCATTCCTCATCGGCACATCCACTATGTGTGTGGTTGCATGAGTGCACTCACTAATGTAACAATTGATAGCCAAACTATCGCTTTCACCTGTTATCTCAACTGGATCTCCACTGGATCTGACATGCATGTAGTTAACAGTGGTAAATCTTCAGTTGCATGTGAGATCATTGACTGTGAATTAATTAATAATTAATTCACTGATCTCTCACTAGTGTAAGTTCAGTTACAACTAGTACAACTGAGCTTAACTCACTTAACTGAGTTAAACTGCTTCACAACTCACATAACTACACATCCAACTCTGTTACAACTTCAAATCACTCAATTACAACTAATTTGACTTGGATGTCCCACGAGTCAACCTTTGAACTTGAATTTCCTATAGCTAACTGATTTGCCATTTCAGTTAACTATTTTCAAGTAATTATGAGATAATAGATTAATATTTATTGTCTAATTTATTTAAGGGAAAAATAAATTAGACACACATTTCTTGTTGACTTTTCAACACTCCCTCTCAACAAGAAAGGGATTATCCTTTACCCCAATCATGTCTCCATGGTATTCGAATTTGCTCTTGGTGAGCGCCTTCGTCAGAATGTCTGCATCCTGATCTTCCGTAGGAATGTACTGAAGCAACATGATCTTCCGCTGCACACAATCTTTGAGATGATGATATCGGATATCTATATGCTTAGATCTATCATGAAACACAAGATTAATCGAGAGTTTAATGCAACTCTAATTATCACAATGAATCACTGTCGGATCTAAATGAGAACCAAACAAACCAACCAAGATCTTTCTCATCCAGATAGCCTCACATGTAGCTTGACTCGCTACCATGTATTCTGCTTCCACTGAACTGAGTGCCATGGATATCTGCTTCTTGCTATACCAAGAAACCGTTGTAGATCTAATACTAAAGATCTCCCTTGATGTGATCTTTTTGTCCGTTGGGCTACCCGCCCAATTTGCATCCGTGAAGCCATGCAACTTCACCTCATCCATCTGTTTGTACCATAAGCCATACTCAGATGTGCCCCTCAGGTATCTCAAGACATGCTTACCCGCCTTCCAAAAGATCTTGGTAGGCTTAACCATCGCTTGACTCAGCTGGTTAACCGCATAGCAAATGTCTGGTCTCATGCTCACTAGATACATTAGCGAACCCACTAACTGTCGATAGACAATAGCATCCACTACCTCTCCAGAAGTAGCATCCTCTTTCCTCCAGTTTTTTGGAAGAGGAGTATCCATGGGTTTGCAACCCTCCATGTGAAACTTACCCAATATCTCCCTTGCATACTTGCCTTGAGACACAAAAAGTTCACCATCTCCCTGCCATATTTCCAATCTAAGGAAATAACGAAGGAGGCCCAAATCCTTCATCTTGAATTCCTTTGCAAGGTCCTCCTTGCATGAGTGTATCAATTTCTCATCACTAGTCAATATTAAATCATCAACATAAAGAACAATGATTAAAATCTTACCCTCCACCACAATTTGGTATAGGTTTGCATCCGCTTCACTTTTGGTGAAGCCCAGTCTGGTGAAATAGCTGTCTATCTGAGTGTACCAAGCACGGGGTGCTTGCTTCAACCCATACAATGCTCTCTTGAGTCTGCACACATGCGACTCCATGTCAAAGGTCTCAAAACCTTCTAGTTGCTAAATGTACAATTCTTCCTCAATGATCTCATTGAGAAACAAAGTTTTTACATCCATCTGATGAATGCGCCAACCCATATGTGCTGAGAGTGCAAGGATGGATCTTATGGAAGAGTACCTTATGACAGGTGCAAAGGTCTCATCATAATCTATTCCCTCGATCTGTGAGAAGCCTTGGGCCACAAACCTAGCCTTTTATTTCTCCACACTCCCATCAGCAGCTTGCTTTACCTTGTATATCCATCTCGAACCTACCACTGATTTGTCAACCGGTCTTGGGACAATTTCCCATGCACTATTTTTGACAATGGAGTCATAATCATCCACCATAGCATCAACCCAAGTGGGATCCTCCACCATTTTCTCATGAGAGCCATGTATCCAGTAAATCGATTAGGAGACTGTCTCTATCTGCGCTGTGAAGTAGGGGCTCCTACATTCTGTGCAGCATCTAGTCTCAATCTATCAGCTTCTGTGGTGCGCTTTCTGCCATTTCTAATGGATGGCTCTGCTTGAGTGGATTCCTCCACTCCATGAACCTCCTCATGTGGCTGATCCACATCTTGAGACTCATCTTTGGGAACCAACATTCCTCCTCTGCATGCAAGTCTAACTCCCTCTCAAGGGACAACCGCATGGCTTTCCCCTCATCGAATTTTATATCCCGTCGCATAACAGTCATCTTACTGTTAGGCAAATACACACGATAATTATGGAGTTTTTTTGTGTACCCCACAAAAATCCCAACTTCAACAGTCGGTTCCAGCTTCTTCCTAGCATCCTTGGTCACATGCACATAAACAGATGAGCCAAAAATATTAAAATGAGAAACATCAAGTTTCTTACCAGTGAAAGCTTCTTTAGGTGTACTCATGCCAAGTACTCTATGAGAACAACGATTTTGCACATAAACCGCAGTATTGCATGCTTTCACCCACAAATGCATTGGTATGCCTTGATCATGCAACATCGCTCGTGTTGCACCCACGATCGTTCTGTTCTTCCTCTCCGCGACCCCATTTTGTTGTGGGTTATGAGGCACTGTGAGTTCTCTTTGAATTCCTTCTTTGTTGCAGAAGTCTTTGAACTCGTTAGAGATGTATTCTCCACCATTATCACTCCTCATAACTTTCACTTGCTTCCCCGACTCTTTCTCCACCAATGCTTTAAACTCACAGAACTTTGAGAATGTTTGATCCTTCTTCTGCATGAAGAAGATCCAACAGTTACGAGAAAATTCATCAACAAAAATAACATAATACTTATGTTTTGTTGTTGAAGCAACTGAGAATGGTTCACACACGTCTGTGTGAACTCTCTCCAGGATCACCAAAGCATGGTTCTCCATTTCATGAAAGGTGGACTTTACATACTTCCCCATGGTGCAACCCTTGCATTGATCTAACTGAGCAAGTGTTCCCATTGGAAGTCCAATAGATATTTGTTGCATGATTTTCAAGGCTCCATGATGAAGATGGCCCAATCGCCTCTGCCATAATTCGCCCTCATCCCGACTCACCACTTTTTCTGCCTTGCCCATCATGGCAGCACAACCATCTACCTCCAGCTTGTAGAGATTCTTAACTCAAATCCCTATCTTCTTGACTTGACCTGTTGTTTTATGTCGCAGAAAAGTTTTTCCATCGTTGAAAACAACGTCATAGCCTCTGTCCTCCAGCATTGCGACTGAGACTAGATTTTTCTTCAGACCTGGAACATGCATAACATCTTTCAATTGAAATGGTTTACCTGACTCCCTTTGAAAGGTAATGGTACCAATTCCAGTCACACTGTATTGTCCATTGTCGACCATATCTATATGCATTTTGAGATCTTTCTCCTCCAAGTCACTGAAAAGGTCCTTATCTCCCGTCATGTGGAAGGAAGCGCCACTATCCAAATACCACACCGATCCCAATGCACTTGAATCCATGCATGCGATCAAAGATAAATCAAGTTCAAATTGTGAGGCAAGGGCCTCACTAGCTACAGCTCCAACAACCTTCTTCTTCTTCTTCTTCTTCTGCGGACAATTAATAACAAGATGCCCATGTTCGTGACAGTGAAAACACTTCACTTTGGACAAATCCAACTTCTTGAATTTAGACTCGGATTTTGAATGGAATTTCTTCCCCTTCCCTCTCATTGCCTTGGTAGCCAAAGCACAATCCTCTTCATCATCATGCTTTGATGAAGATCGATCTCTAGTGTTCTACTTAAACTCCTCCTGCACTAGATCCGACCATAGTCGTTCCCAAACTGACAATTTTTCCCTTCCATTGACAGAGTCTCGATAACTATGCCAACTCTTAGGAAGTCCTAGGAGCACCAAGCTCACCAAATCATCATCAATGACTATTATTCCCACACTCCCAGCTCATCCCGACATTGGACAAACTTCGTGAGGTATTTTGGAATGGAGTCGCCCTTCTCCATCTTGATCTTCCTGAGTTTATCTTTGAGCGCCAATTTCCTATGGTCGTTGTTGTTTTGGAATAGATTCGTAAAATCCTTCCACATTGCATATGGTGTGTCTTTCCCATGGATATTTGAGATAATTTGGTCTCGTACTCCCTCCAACAAGATCCTCCTCGCCTTTGCCAGTTTCTTTTGCCATGCGTCAAGATTTGCAACGTCTGCAACATCTGGCTTAGGAACATCTTTGTCAATGAATTCCTTCAAGCCATTATCTTCGAGCACTGCCTCCATCCTGTCCTTCCAAGAAATATAGTTCGAGTTTCCCTTTAGTGCATACTCTAACCTCAAGCCATTGAAAGCTATTTCGATCTTGAATCAATTGTAGCACCGAGAAAGTCTTTCTGCAAACTCAAATTCTATCCAGTCACAAACTCAACTTCTGCAATCTTCTGCGCTCTGATACCATGTAGAAATTTCAATACAAATTATGTATTGCCTGGATTTTCCTAATCTAACAATTATATGCCACTGTTAAATACAAAATTGCTTCTACAAATATTCTTGCAGAATTTAAAACATGATCGCCAATTGCAATATTAAGAAGAAAGATCAATCACACATAACACATATGTTTTACTGGGAAAGCATAAAGATAAAAACCCCACTATCATATATCATGGATCATGAAACAATATCATACAAAACTCTAATCCAAGATCTCTCAGTACAATACAATCGTCTCACACTGTCATACAAAAATAAGCAAATACATGTGCCAATTCTCTACCTCCAGACAACCTGCCTCCTCTGCGTAATCCCTGCTAATGGAAAACCTTGCAATGAATTCAAATCCCTCTTGCCTAGGCTACACATTCCTCATGGGCACATCCACTGTGTGTGTGGTTGCATGATTGCACTCACTAATGTCACAACTGATAGCCAAATTGTCCATTTCACCTTTTATCTCAACTAGGTCTCCACTGGATCTGACATGCATGTAGTTAACAGTGGTAAATCTTCAGTTGCATGTGAGATCATTGATTGTGAATTAATAAATAATTAACTCATTGATCTCTCACTAGTGTAAGTTCAGTTACAACTAGTACAACTGAGCTTAACTCACTTAACCGAGTTAAACTACTTCACAACTCACATAACTACACATCCAACTCTATTACAACTTTGAATCACTCAATTACAACTAATTCGACTTGGATGTCCCACCAATCAACCTTTGAACTCGAATTTCCTATAGCTAACTGATTTTCCATTTCAGTTAACTATTTTCAAGTAATTATGAGATAATAGATTAATATTTATAATAGTAATTTATTTAAGGGAAAAATAAATTAGACACACATTTCTTGTTGACTTTTCAACAAGGCCCACTATGGTAGTTAGATATATTAGTGTGAATATAATAAATGTAAGAGGACTTCTTAGAAGGTTCCACTTCTAGAAGGTTCCTCCTCTAGAATGTTCTTAGGTGGTTGGTAGCATTATATAAAGGAGATCAAGCAATGTAATGGGAATTCAAGAAGAAGAAGTATTGTATCTGGAGTGGTAGCTCATTAGGAGTTTTCCTCCTTGAGGAGGCAAGTGAACATGAGAGGATCCATTGTATGGTGTTTCCCTACCTCAAGGGTTTTCATAATAATAAAGTGGGAGTTTTTCAGTATTTTCTATATTCAACTCTTTCATAATTAACAAGTGGTATCAAAGCACTTTCTTCGACCACAAAAAGAGGGCAATTTTTTTTTTCTATTTTGCATATTTTTTCAAGAAAACAAAAGAGGGTCGCAACACTCTGGACAAGTTATATGGATTTTTATGTGTAATTTGCATAAAATGGTTGTATACATGAGTTCCTCTCAAAAAATAAAATAAAAATAAAAAAAAACGTCCAAAACGAAGTTCGGAAAGTGAAGTTATCATCAATTTAAAATTTGTTATTTTCAGGGTTTTTCCGCAAATGCCCGCACGATTTTGCTAATTTCTATAGCACTTGGGGCCCAATTTTCCCAAAAAAATTATAGATATGAGTTCCTCTTTGAAAAATAGCCCATTTAAAAAAAAATATCATTCGAATCGAAGCTTCGGAAGTGAAGATATCGTTGATTTAAAATCAACCATTTTCTAGGGTCTTTGTGACAACAACGAGACCATAGAGCTCATAAATTTTCACAGGGTTCTCAAATTGCTATCAGATCAATTCCAATGGATAGAGAATTTTAAGAGCTATATTCTACTTGGTGCTTCCAATGGATATGTGGGGTGTTACAACTTCTGTAGAACTTATCTTTCAAACCCTCAGGTGTCTGAAGCATGCAAATAGGATCAAAATCCTCAATGTTGTTATTGAATTTAAGGATAGATATATTGTTTGGACCACATACCTGTTACGAAAATATTCCCCTACGGACAGGTGAAATTTCCCTTGGATTACAAACCCCTCTGCCAAGACAGAAAATTACATTTGGACACTACCATTCCTATAGATTCATTTTATCCATAAGAAAATAGAGAAGGAGGGGAAGTATGGTGTAGCTCGTTTAGGACATTTGTCCAAGCTACTCCAATCCGTGAGCTCTAAATAGTACTTGCAATGGACAACAAGAAACAAACGACTATCTCCTACTCTAATGGATTAGACAAAATCAATCGATCTATGAATATTAAGACAAGCACATGTAAACACATACTTGAAGGAAATAGGCCAAGTATATTATTGATAACTTCAAAAGGAAACTTATAATCTTCATATGATGTTGCAACAACCTCTCCAAGTCCTCCTCGTCCAACCCTTGCTCAAAAGATCCACAATCAAGATAACAATGTTGTGTCGATTTTCTCCTCTTCACCACGGGAATGTCTCCATTTATAGGCTTTGAGAGGCTTTGGAATTAGTTGAGGATATGGCTCCAATAGTTGTGATATCTTCCTTACATGTAGCCCTGGAGTTAGATTTGAGCCAAACTAACCCAATCCATCCATAGCTGTCTTTAGAGGAAAGTGGGATTTCCTCCAAGATTCCCTCAACCAACTCAGTGCTCACTTAGAGTGGAAAACAGAGCACTGCAACGCTCCCCTTGAGATGGACAAGGAGCGCTATCCCTCCCTGTGTATGAGCAGGGGAGCGTTGAGTTTCAAAAAGTCACCAAGATGAGTAAATCCCTAGTAAAAATACTCGTTCCGATTGTCATATGATGGGGCTTCTTCTTCCAGCATGTTTTAGGGGTTGTAGCAAGTGTTTTCATGGTGTCGTTCAGGATGCGACACTTAGGAAAAGTGAATGCAACACTTACGACACTTGCAACAATAAAAGTGCGATACTTGCAAAACTTACAACACTTGTGACAATGAAAGTGCGACAATTGTGACACTGTTGAAGTGAGGAATCTTGATGTGTAACATATTGCCCTCCAAAGTGTGAAATTAGAAAAGGAATGTTGATGCACGAAACACTTTGTAGATTCTTCAAAGTAAGGGTATGGAGGTGGAGAACCTGGTAGAAGCTGCAGACAACCATCAAGCAATGTTAATATGTGTTCCATTCCCAAGGTAGGCATACCTATGCTTGGAATACAAATGACTCAAAGCACGACCGCCAATAAATACATTGCGGATCCATGATGATATGGACTAAGGAGATGGCCACCAAATATACAATGTGGATCCACCCCTCTATGACCTGACTTGATCGTAGCCACGAAAGAATACACAGTGGAGCTACGATGTGATGAGAACATAGCCACAGACTAATACAAAGTGGGTCTATGTATATCAGTCAAATAATCTCCAAGTCAACCTGGGTAAAGTGTATATGCAGATGAATACTCAACCTAGGGTCTTCATTATGATCCTATAACAGTACAATTATGTCCATGTGAATAGAAGATTTCATGTCGAACATGACATAAACCACTTGATTAATGGTCATTGAGGTATACCATTAATAAGTGCGAGAGAAATCACCATTGATGTCGATGATTCTCAAGGTACCTTTAAAGTACAATCCAACGAATGTGAATAATGAGTTGAAGTTGAACACTCATGCAATCAATCAATCATGGGTCATTAATGCATACCCACTTCTAAATGCGAGGAGGCCTGCCATTGAGGCATGCAGGTTCCAAGGTACTGATGTGTTCCTAAGTCTATTTCCCATATAATTTATTGAAATCAATAGGAAAAGACTCCTTGAAGGAGGGCATTGATGTATCCCCCATCAATCGACATGAAATTTGTCACAAGAAAGTGATAAGATATAGTAGATGAAAATGGACTAAAACGGGTATGGGAACTAGTAACATTGTAGATGGTTGATTTTTGAGGTGAAGACTTCCCTTGAACACTGAGGCACGACATAAGACTTGGTAGCATAGACTTAGAGTGGACCAAAACATAATGCAACAAGTGATGGGGCATTCTTTGGATTGGCCAAAGGAGTAGAAAGACTCATAGGATTGGTTCAATGCGGAGGCTAATGGATTATCCAAGTATATGATGAGGTGAAAACAAGTGTTGTGTTCAAGGGTGACCAGAAGAGCTGCCTTAAAAAACCTCAAGAAACTTGACCCACTTCCTTCAATTTCCCCCCCATCAGATAGATGAGTACCTCTTTTTCATTTAACGAGCTCGAGGAGGGTAACACATGCTCAATATAACTCACCTTCGGTAAGTTCCTCTTCCTTTATTTAATGAATTGGAAGAAGTAAGGGTTCATCCCCAGATGGTCCCTTCAATGTGTAATTTTGCGAGTCCAGAGAAGGAAAACTCGGTTGTTTTTCATGTTTAGGGAGTTTCAAAATAAATTAAAAAAAACTTCGAGGTTGTTCTTTTTCATTATTTTAGTCTCCAAGGTTCAAAAAAGTATAAAATGACATGACAGAGAACTCTTCTAGCTGTGATTGACTAAAGCGTTCATTTTTCGTAGTTAGTTTTCCGCCCAACAGATGACTCTTTGTATTTTAATGAGCTCAAAATATGACGAATTTTGCTCAATAGTGTCACAAGGTCATCAAAAAAGTCTCTGCTTCGTAATTTCCTGCATAATCAAGTCATTCAGGGAAAACAATGTCAACAATTTCTTAAAAATTGGCAATAATTTAGAAAAAAATGAAAAATAATTATTATAAATGTGAAAAAGGGGTGTAAATGACTCTATTTGGAAATATTTGAAAGTCAATTAGGGCAAAAAACAAGTCATTTTCACCTTTGATTTTACCATTTTCCTTAAGTTTTTCCCCCTTTGGAGTGATTTTTCTGGCGTTGACTACGATAGCTACAGGCGACCTTTCGCGATTTCGTTTGGACCAGGTTGGTACTCTGGCCCTTCTCATTCATTTGCATGCCTTTTTGTTTAATTTTAGCCTTTATTTAATGAGTTTGGGCTCCTTGGAAAGCCCTAGAGCGTCGAACATGATCAACGCTCCCTTAAGCAATCGAGGGGGCGTTGTTCGAGATTTCAACGCCCTGGTAGGCCTTTTAGGGGAGCATTAACGCTTTGTTTTTTCTTTCCAAGGAGCATTGGGCGCAAAAATGAAGTTTTTGTTTGGTTTTTAGGCTGTGAAAAAATCAATTTCTCTTCTTGAAACTTGGCTAATGTGATTCTTTTGTGGATTTGCAGGTTTTCACTAGTCAATATGATTGAATGGAAGGAAAGAGAACATGAATTCAATGATATGGCTTCCTTACAATACCCTCAAGCGAGGGCTTCTCTATGAAACTGTGGTTTGTTGAAGTACTTCAAGCTACAAAACATGAGAAAACAAGTCATTTTGCTTGAGTATCTGATTGGGTTATGGGACAACGATGAGCAAGCATTCCAGATAAGATCTCATATGCTTGAGATTGACATTGAGGATGTGTATTTTTTGATGGGGCTCTCGAAGAGGGGAGCACCCATCCTTTTGTCTGGACATCGGTCTACTCCACAGCCAACAAAGACATATGTTGCCCAATATTGTGTGTCAGGATCACGCTTAGTAGTGGGAAGAATCGTCATCAAAGATGTGATGGACCTATCTCTACGATCCATTCTCTTTGCTATCACTAAACTAGTGGGAAGCACCAGTGCCCACCTTGCTTGCAAGTCTCAGATATCATATTCTATTGAGTGTTTGGAGCCCATGATTTTTAACTGGAGTGCAGGGTTCTTGAGATACATCAAAGAGCATATCTCTAAGTGTAGAGCAGGTGGTCATAAACAATTTGGATACAAATCTTTCTTAGTTTCATTCTTTCTAGAGCGAGTACCACAGATGCAGCCATAGGTTGCATTGGTAACACACCTCGCATCTGAGCGTCAGACGGAGCGGTGGACGAGTCTTTCACATCGATTGGGGAATGAACTCTTAGCCTTATGCTTTACTATTGACTTCTTCACATGGTGAAGAAGACAACTCGTGGTTATAGATGATTTCTTGTATGCTAAAGTTGAATTTAGGGGCAATGCATATTTAGTGCTCCCTGAAGAGGCACAATGGGACGCATCAGGTAAAATATGAAAGATCATGACCTTGCAACAATGTTTTTTTTTTATATGTATATATGTATATTTTATTTTTTTGTACAATGAGAGATCTTAATCATTTGTTTTCATCATGCAGATAGAGGCACGTCACGTCTGGCAGGGATGCTAGCACTAGGACGTCGTGGTGATGCTCAGGCAACAACGAAGGTTGGCGTTGGAGTAGGAGGACTCTGTGAGGTGGAGAGGAACCTCTATGGGTTGACCATGGGCGTTCCTTCCATAAGGATATGAGATATACCCTTACATTTTTAGAGACATACAGTCGGGGTGCTTGGAGGCCTTAGTCATCTGCTATGACGAGTGGCCAGAGCGGTTGTGTTATATGTTGAGCACAATGTAGTGCAGGAAGATGAGTAGAGTCTCCTGACACATTAGTCTTTTATGATGATATCATGGGCATATATATGAGTTTTTCGGTGGCTAATTATGTTTTTTTAAATGTTGTGATGTTTTTATTTACATGCTTTATGTTCTGAATGCTTATCTATGTGTAATGTACCAATCCAACATATAATTTGCTAACGAATCTATAGTCGTATTAAGTTATCTTGATATATGTCTATATTCTAAAAATTCAAAAGATATCTTGAGGCGGCGAACCCTTAGATGGAGACGTAGCAGAATTGGATTACGAACAACGTATTCACGGTTTAGTTGACGGACCACGAGTTGAGAATCAAGGTTGATAATCAATTGAGATATACCTAAAGAAGAAGCTTCGGTTAAAATTCCAATGACGACATGATATTCTGCAACATTATTGGTTACAGATCCGAGGAAAATTCCTCCTAAACTCACTAACTCACCAGAGTGGTAGATGACCCAAGTTGCATAAGCTATATTCTAGGCATGTCGACTAGTGCCATCCGCAAATCCAAAATAGATAGGAAAGGATGATGACATATGTGCATTCAATCACAAATCAAAGTATAAGCAGCTTTAAAGAATGGGGAAAAACTCATGCACGCAAAAGCAAAGACACACCAAACCAAAAAAATATAGTACAATAATGTACAAAGCACACATGTGTTGAAGGAAAATCTCCCTGCGGACAGGTAGATCTCCTCTTGAGAGCTAGACTCTTAACTCTTAAGACAGAAGATGCTTGTCATGGTCACTGACTTCCTTTTAGATTTAGATAAAATAATGTGTGAGGAAGAAGGAGAAAAGAAGTACCTTTTACCGATGTTTGTCCCTGCACAGTCTGAGTTGAGCTCCAATCTTTCGCTTCTCGATATGCCCTGTAGACAAACAAAGATACAACCACTTCCTACTCTATTGAGATTAGCTCGAAATAGATCTATCTATTAGAGACAAGTTCATGTGAGATTAAGCACAAACTAGAAAGAAATAGGCCAAGCATATTATATTAAAGAAAACAACGACGAAGAATTCTTACAGGCATAGATGCAAGTGTAGCAACTTCGTCGAGTCCTCCTTGTCTAACCCTTGCTCAAAAGACCCAAGATCAGAATGACACTAATTTCACTAATTATTCTCCTCCACTTCACTGTGTGTTTCCTATGAGATCATAGGTTTCATGCCTCCAATTCTTCCCCTTTTCACCATAAGAAAGCCTGCTTATATAGGCTTGGAGAGGCCCAACCACTTGAGATATATTTGGGGTAAGTTGAGGATTTTCCTCCTTCAGTTAGGGATCTTCCCTAAGATCATGGCTTGACTAAGGATTCAAATCCAACTGCTTTCAAAAATTGAAGAGATCTTTCCCCCATTCTTCTCAACAAACCAATTGTTGCCTAGAATAGATAGCGCTCCCCCAAAAGGGCAATCAGAGCGTTATAACGCTCCCTAGTAATGTATAGGGGGTGCCAACACTCCCAACAGCAACAACGCTCCTCGAAAATGGCAGATAGAGTGTTATAATGCTCCCAGATAGTCTATAGGGGGGCGCCAACACTCCTGAGAGAGGTATAAGGGAACATTCTCTCTAAAAAATCAATTTTAGTGGTTCTTTCAAATGGCAAGAGGTTCATGAACCTAGTTAACCATTCCTCTTCTTCCAAATCAAATGTTTTGAGGTGTTTCAAGTATCTTTCTGATGTCATTATAGGTACGACATAGGCATTATGGCAGTATGTTTTTCCTGACACTAGCGACACTTGTATTGACGACACTTGCGACACTATTGAAGTGAGTAATTTTGATGTGTAACAACATGCAAGATATTATATGCATAATACTTCTTCAGGTAAATCCCATTTCGGGGCTCACCGAGAGATAATCCATCGTAATCCACTAACTCGTAGGCACCTTTATGTAACACACGCTACACGATGTATGGCCCGTGCCACATAGGTTCTAACTTACCTGCATCAAGTTTGTCATGATCTTGGTCATAAACTAGGACCATATCTCCTTCTGCAAAATCTCCAGGTTGAACAAACTTTTCATATTTAGTCTTGGTGTGTTTTTGATATGTCTCATTGATGAGAGCAACATCGTGATAGGTTTCAACCAAATTCGTTAGATACAAAAATCGTTCTTCTTCGACAAAAGTATGGGATAAGAGTTCTACGATGAGTTTCAAGGACAAAATCTCACATTCAATTGGCAACATTGCTTCCAACCCGTATACAACTAGAAGGGTGTAAATCTAGTGGCGGTTTTAACTCAAGTCTGATAATCCCATAGTGTGGAGAAGAGATGGAAATGCCAAGAGGTTTTGTTCACCCCCACCATGTGTTGAAGCACGGTCTTCAAGACTTTGTTGATGTCTTCAACTTGTCCATTTGCATGAGGATAGTAAGGGGATGAATTTTCATGACGAAAACCCAACTTGGTGCACAATTCACCCATCATCTGGTTTTGGAAATGGGATCCATGATCGGTTACAATAGCTTGTGGGACTTCTAAGCAAGCGATGATGTGATTGAACATGACAAGTACTGCAATTCGACCATCATTAAGAAATGTAGGCATAGCCTCAACTCATTTAGTGAAATAATTGTTGGTGATGATAATATAACCATTTCCCCCGGCTAAGGTAGGCTTACATTGCATGAAATTGATACCCCATTTGCAAAAGGGGTTGATGGCGACAGTGGGATGGAGTGGATTTGGGTGGGTACGTGCTTTCTTCTGAAAGATCTGACAGGGTGGGCATTTTTTAACAGCCTCGATGCAATCTTTGAATATGGAAGGCTAAAAATAACTGGGACGTAAGATTTTTTGGGTTGTAGCCATCCCATAAAGATGACCACCACAAGATCCAAGGTGACAATCATTTAAAATTTGTTCAGCCTCTTCATGGGTTAAGCAGCGTCGTAGAACATTATCGATTTTGCGACGATACAAAGTGTTGCCAATAATAAGGTAGTGCTTTGAATGGTGTCTAATGCAACGTTGCTCATCATGTGAAATGCTTGGCTAGAAGTGTTGGGTCTGGAGATAGAGAAGAATGTATCCATACCATGGATTAGACGTACTAATGAGGAACAATGATTCATCGGGAATGGAATCATTGGGCTCAGTATTCTCATCAGTATGGAGAAGATCGCAAATTAATTCCGTAAAACCAATGATTTCTTAGCTTTGGATTTGGCAAACTCGAGATCGAATTCTTGGAGAATCATGATCCATTTGGAATATTTTCCCCAAGTACTCAACGAGTCAAGATGTGATACATGGGGTTCGATTCAAGAATGACTATGGTAGTGCGAAGAAAAATATAGTGGTGAAACCTTTGGACAACAATAACTGTTGCCAAATCCAACTTTTCAACATGTGAATAACGAAATTCAGGACCTGAAAGACTCTTACTTAAATAGTAGATCACATGTTCGGCGCCATCATCATCCCCTTGTACTAACACCATGTCAATAGTGGAAGCAGAGGCAGCCAAATAAAGGGTGTAATCTTTCGCATAATTGGGGGGATATAACAACAACGTATTCATTAAAGCATGCTTGAGATCATCAAATGAGCGTGGAGCAGTGGCATCCCAGATGAAAGGGGCATATTTATGTATCAATCTCACAAATCCTTTAGTAATTTAGGCATAATTGCATATAAAACGACGGATAAAGTTTTCCTTCCCTTTCAAACTTTGCAGTTGGGGTAATATTGTTGGGAGGAGGTAAAGCGAGAATAGCTTTGAATTTTAAGGGATCAACCCTAATCCCATCCTTGGACACTACGAAGCCGATGAGTCTTCCTGATTCAACAACGAAAATGCACTTATGGGGGTTCAAATGTATGTTGTAATACCTACATCTAAGAAAGATTGCCCTTAGATGACCAATATGATCTTGTCGACGAGCCAAGTGAGCTAGCAAGTCATCGAGATAGGGTTAAACAATATGTTTGATGTCATGGAAAGCATACGACATAGCCCGCTAAAACTTAGCTTCAACATTTTTAAGGCCAAAAGGTAATTTTCAATAGGCGAAAGTCCCCCATGGGCAGATGAAGGTTGTTTTGTGTTGGTCAACAGGTAAAATATCGATTTGGTTATGGCCAAAAAATCCATCTATAAAAGAGAAAATGACACTTCCGATGCAATTATCGATGATTTGGTCGATAAAGGGCGTAGGGTTAATTGCCCTTCAAACAAGCCTTATTTAGATCCCTATAATCGACACAAACATGAATTGTCCCTTGTTTATTGGTGACTGAAACGATGGTGGAAACCCATTCGGTCAGAGGTACGGGGTAAATAAAACCAGACTTTAGTAACTTTTCTACTTCTGCCTTGATTGTTGCAGTTTTCTTCGCATGAACTGAGAGAAGTTTTTGAATCACAGATTTAACTCCAGGGTAAAATTTGATTTCATGTACAACGATCAAAGGATCGATCCATGAAATTTCTTCATAGCTCCAGGAGAAGATGTCATGACATTATTTAAACAAGGCAGTGTAAGTTTCAATCTCTTCAGTTGAACAATTGGCACCTGGTTGTATGTTTTCCACAATGCCTTCTTTTGTGGATATGTCAGCACTGATTATTTGAGATGTGTTTCCCAAATTTCCCTTAGAGATTGTGTCTTGAGTGAGTATCGAAGATTGGGGAGTGTCGACGATATCAGTGGGAAGACAGATGAAACATATTTCTCAATCTCATCCAAAATGGGAAGAAAGGATGAACGATGGTGGTTGCCATCCCATGGTGCATCCTCGATACTAAGCATTTCCATAATGGATTAATCGACTGGAAAAATTCGTAGGATGTAATTGAAAATGGAGGATAGGGAATCTAACCAAGATGGTAGCGAATATGAATTAGACACCAGGAGATGTTGGTAGTTAGGTGAAGGAGAGGCAGATTGAATGGCATCGTATTCGGCCTCTACAGGACTAAGTGACATAGTGTTACCTAGTGAATCAAATTGTAAGGGACTAGGTACGATCCATGGATCAGATGATTTGAGGGACTGATGTACCATAGTCGAAATCATATCAATCGTTGCGATATGTTGCATAGTTGGAGGAAGAGGTGTGGGGAAAGTTCCCATGAGTGAAGAATCTTTCAGTAGACCTACCCCTACACTTTCGTAAGTAATATTTGAATCCCCCGAGAATGGAATATTGTTGGTTGTTTGAGTGGGAGCATCAGGGGTGCAGTAATCCAATTGATCGACGGTCACAATTTTTCCTTGAAGAGGAAATTGTACACATCGAAAGACTAACGAAGAAACAACAATCATAGCATAGAACCAACTTCTGCCTAGAAACAAGTTATAATCAAGGGGAGCATCGATTACTTGTACATCGACATAAACATTCCCCCCCCCCAGTTGAACGGCTAAGGATTGTAACAATCCATATGGTCAGAAACCTATTCCATCAAATGATTTTAACGTGGTGGGAGATTGATTAAGACCAGGTGATTTAAGGCCTTTCTAGCAAACTAAGGACATGACACATGTTGACGCTGCCCCATCCAAGATCGTGTGATGAATATGTTGATTATGGACAATGAGATCAATTTGGAAAGCAAGTTGGTGAGAGAGTCGTGATTTAAAATTATCCATATTGAATGTGATATTATTTGATGACTCGGGATCTATAGCTCTGATAGCTGCCAAGAGACTTATACATTGGCTAGAGCAGTGTTGTAGAACTTCAAGAGCTGACATGGCACAAGGTGCTTGGGCCAAATCTTCAACAAAGTTATAGTTTTGGGAAACATGATATTTAGGATTAAAGGTCGTCTTTCTGATTGTTTTCTAGGGTGGACCTAAGATAGATTCAAAACTCAGTTTCTCAATCTGGAGAGGTCCAAACAAAGGAGTAATTGAAGTGGAAGGTGGATCAGGTGCAGTTCCATTGGTTACATTTTCCTTCCTAGGTTTACCTGGTGGTGTGTCATATGTCGTAGTGCGAGTGGTCAAATATACACCATTAAACATATAAATGTGTACACTCGATGAAGCATCCTCATTAGGAGGATGACTTGGGTTGCCTCCTTGTGGAGGTGCAAGATTTTGTGCAACTAGTGACTGCTTATGTGGAAAAGGATGCATCAAGACAATGGGTTGAGAATTTCCTTTAAATAATTTATAAACTTCTTCCTGGTGGGGATAGTCTCGTGTGTAGTGATCTTCAACACATATGGGACATGGAAATTTTGGTTTGTGATGTGGTTTCTTTTCAGTAGCAAGTGGTTGTACTTGTGTTTTTGTATTTTTAGTTTGATTATTATTTTTCTTGGGTTTATTCTTATTTTTATTCCACCCCCTGATTGTGGTGGTGAAACAGATTGGACTACATTCACTTCAAATAATTTAGTAGGGGTGGAGTTTAATGAGAGTGGAGTCTGCACTATAGTCGAGGAAATTGTTGAATGATTGGTTGTACTAGTCGATTGTGCACAAAAATGGGTCTTAACGGAAACAATAACTCCATCGGAATGAGCGGTAGAGGATGGTTTTGATGGATCGGTTGATATGTGAGGAGCATTTGGCATCAATTCATACAAAGTACCAGATTGGGAATAAACCATATCCAAATACTGGGCACGAGCAATGGATTCCTCTTTTGTGACTACACCACCCATGGCTACATTGCGAGTAATAGGAGGTAATAAAGATTTTGTGAACCATTCAACCAACAACTGGTCGGGAATGGTTGATTTGATCAAGTGTCGTCATTGTCTCCATTCATGAATATGATCAGAAATATGTACAGAGTTGGTCTGACGAAGGGAGGTCAATAGTTCCGGGCCGGTTTCGTATCCGTTGGGAAATTGGAAGTGGGTGAGGAAAGCCATGGCAAGTGTATTAAAGTCTTGAAAAGTTCTGCATTGTAACTCAATGTACTATTTAGCCACTGAACCCGTAAGTGTACGTTGGAAAAGACGTAAACTAATATAGTCATCCATCAGTGAGTTTGATGAACACCACAGATGAAACGTCATGACGTGATTATTAGGTTCTTCTCTAGGTTTACCATCAAATTTTTGAATATCATAAAGTAATTTGGTTGGAATGATTGGCCAAAAAGGGGAGTGTAACATGGGATCATTTGTTAATCTTGATAGATTTGGTAGATCTAAAGTAACTAAGAAACGTAACTGTCGATTGGCTTGAGGATGATAGTGGTGTGGCATAGGAAAACTAGTAGGACTGTAAACTATTTGCGATGGATAGTTTTATCCAACGGGTCCTGCCATATGTTATTGTTGTGGATTTTGACCAACAAAACTCATATTCATCTATTGAGGAATTTGCATAAAAGAAGAAGGAAAACCCATTTGGCCCTAGCGAGGATAGCCAGTGTATCCCATGGGAGGATATTTACCTTAACCTTGAAGCGGATAACCAGGCTGCCCCTCAGGAGGGTAGCCAGGTTGTCCCTGAGGAGGGTAAGTAATTTGACCCTAGGGAGGAAAGGATGATTGGACTTGAGGACCCCAAGTGGGATTCAGGACACCTGGGAAGGGTTGTCCACAATATAGTCCAGAAGGATTGGGATTTAGGGTTCCTCCCTATGGGTTGGGATTTGAAGATCCTCCTTGTTGTGGTTGATTAAAAGGACCTCCCTGGGGTCGTCCCCAGGACTATTGCAGGTTTCCGGTAAAAGAAGGTTGAAATTGTCCCCTTGTCATAGGTTGGGTAACAATTGAGATTTGTCCAGTGAAAGGGAGTTGCCCCCCAGTCGGGATTAGTGCATTGAATGAAGGTTTCCCCCCATTCGGGATCTATCCACTAAACGAGGGCTTCCCTTCAGTCAAGATCTATCCTGTAGTCGGGTTTTGTTGTATGACAAGGTTTTTCATTCTTTGTTGTGAAGGTGCCCCAATGAGATTTTGTGGCGTGTATGAGGCCATTGCTTGAAGAGGGATGGTAGGTGTAAATGTCACGATACTTTGCAAATGACTAGGTAATACAACTCCTATTTCACTCATTATTTGTCTTGAAATGGTAGCAATATTGATTATTTTTAGGACGAGATGGTTAGTGGGTTGACTTGATGGTCCTGCATCCGCATTGGTGGTCAGTTAAAATTAAAATTTTCATAAAGATCACGAATCGATGGAGTTCTCCATATAGAACGAACAAGATTTTGTTGTGGATCTACCATTTCAATAGAGCGGAAAAGGGTAGTAAAATCTTCATTGAAATTTGGTTGTTCATGTTCCATGTCATGTTCTTTGTATGGTCTTGAAAATAGCCTAGGATAATCTTCAACTACGATGTTTCCTCATGAGTCTACTCAGAGAAGGAGTGGATTGTGAGGGTTTGTCAAATTCGGATTTGCAGGAGGTGTAGGGCCTTCCTGAACTACTAGTAAAGCTCCCTTGGGATTTTCGATCAAAGGAGTAGCGACACTCCCAACTTTTGAATAGTTTTCGACCTCTTCATGGTAAGTGTCTTCAGGTGAGTTAGGAGGTATGGGTTCGTAGCCTTCTGGAGGAAACCCTTGCCTCCTACGTGATCTACAAAGACCTTTATCGGCCACAATACCAATTTTAAGGACAACTAAGGTAAAAGCAACATTCGCTAAAAAAAATATAGAAAACCAACAAGAAAAATAATAACTTCTCTCAATGAACGCACTAGTTGGTGAAGAATAGTTGGTGAAGAAATCCAACATCGCGTGAACAAAGTGAGAAGAGGCTAGGGTGGAGCAGGTGGATCAGTTATGTTGGCGGCCTGCTTAACAAACTTACGCCTTGGTGCAAGTTCCCTCACGATTTTACCCATGGGTTACCCTCCAAGGAGCCTGGGCGAGTTTGACCAACGTCTGATCCATGTACATCGAAGACTTCCCTTCATCGCCACCTTGTGCAAGGACCCTAAACATTATGGCCACTAAGGATACCAACTCACAGTAAGCCTCTAGGAAGGTACAATCGATAGTCGGGTTCGAATGTATCAATAGGATATCAAGTCCAAAATTCTTTAAGAGAATTGAGGACAAGTGGACCAGTAAACTCTAGAGGAACCCGAATGGATTCATAATTCACGAAGCTTCGAGACCAAATGAAAATAGTTGATACTCAAGAAGAACCCCCAATATACGATTGGTTAAGCCTGAGAGGGATAATATTTGTTTCTCTCCCACATGTGACCTCGTGTTTAGCCCTTGTGTGAGAGGGGGATCCTAACTATGCTTATATGAAGGTTGGATTTTCTCTCCCTATCACAAGATTTTGAGTTTGTCTTGAATCCTTTGGAGAGTTATTCTCACAACCTATTCCAAAGCTCTAGTCCTAGTCCTTTGTTGGTGTAAAGATCTAAAAAAATAAAAGTTTTTAGTTTAATTTTAATTAGCACTCATTTTTGTGGTTGTTGGTTACACAAGGGTCAATGATAGTGAAACTGATGATGTTTGAGACTCGACTCCACAAGATGGTAAAGGAATGATATGCAAAAAGAAAATTCAATGAACTTCTAGTTACGGGAAGGAGAATAGTTTATTTTCTTTACATCACTAAAAAACACTCAAAGAATGCAAAATTTCACGCTACTTTGTTCCCAAATAAGAATTCACACACTTTCCAAATTATCACAAAAAATGAATTGATATCCAAAACCAATGCATATGAATACTTCTTTGTTTGATTGTGGATGCAAACTATGACGTTTGTTTAATGCTTCGTTCTTTTACCAGTAACGGAAAAGTTCACTATGATGATTGAAAAGAGTATGAAGCAAAAGAGCATACAAACAAAGATACTCTCAATAATAAACAAGAGACCAAAAGAAGAACAAATATCAAATTGTTCAATCAAAGATTAAAAACACAAAGAAATCAAAAAGTCATACTTTATAGTCTTCAAGAATTGAGTAAGAGATCAAAGACAAAGAAATCAATAGACCTGTGATCAATAATCTTCCCTGTGAAAATCCTCTAATCAATCAGATAATCGAGAAGAGTGGAAAAAAGCAACCAAATTCGAGAGAGAAAGGTTGATTTTGCAATCAAGAAAGACAACACAAACTCAATAAATACTAAAAAGAATGAAGTACAACAAGTTTCTAGTCAAACAGGAGCCAAGATCAGACAAAAGAAGTTCTGAGTTAAAGAAGGATATCCAAATACTATACCCAGCAAGCAAGAAACTCTGAAAATTTCCAAAAAGGGGAAAATCAACGCTCTGATAACCAAGACAGCAGAGCGCTATTACGCTCCCTAGAAGGCTCTGGGGGAGCGTTGATCAAGGAACATTGCTCTGGCTTGAACTACATGGGAGTAATAGTTCTGAGGAAAGTTTGAGAAAAGCTCAAAAAGTTCAATAACTCAGGAAAATTCAGTAAGAGGCTCTGTGAGACAAATAACAAAGACAAAGGAGATGAAATCTTCAAATCAAATCAACAAGTAGGATCTAAGGATAGGAAAAAGTCTCGAACAAACCAAGGGAAGAACAACTAAAATTTCCTCCCTAGTAGAGTCATCAATTTCTGTTACAGAATATTCCCCTACGGACAGGTGAACTTTCACTTGGATTACAAATCCCTCTACCAAGACAAAAAATTACATTTGGACACTACCATTCCTATAGATTCATTTTTTCCATTGAAAAAGAGAGAAGGGGGGGAAGTATGATGTACCTTGTTTACGACATTTGTCCAAGTTACTCCAATCTGTGAGCTCTAAAGAGTACCTATAATGGAGAGCAAGAAACAAATGACTATCTCCTACTCTAATGGATTAGACAAAATCGATCGATCTATGAAGATTAAGACAAGCATAGACAAACACATGTAAACACATACTTGAAGGAAATAGGCCAAATATATTAATGAGAACTTCAAAAGGAAACTTACAATCTTCAGATGATGTTGCAACAACATCTCCAAGTCCTCCTCATCCAATTGTTTCTCGAAAGATCCATAATTAAAATAACAATGCTTTGTTGATTTTCTCCTCCTTTTTCACCATGGGAATGCCTCCATTTATAGTATTTGAGAGGTTCAACTACCTTGGGTATATTTGGAATTAGTTGAGTATATGACTCCAATAGTTGTGATATCTTCCTTAGATGCATCCCTAGAGTTAGATTCGAGACAAACCAACCCAATCCATCCATAGTTGTCTTTAGAGGAAAGTGGGATTTCCTCCAAGATTCCCTCAACCAACACAACACTCCCTTAGAGTGGACAATAGAGCACTGCAATGCTCTCTCTAATATGGACATGGAGCACTAGCACTCCCTATGTATGAGCAGGGGAGCGTTGATCTTCCAAAAATTCACCAAGATGAGTAAATCCCTAGTAAAAATACTTGTTTTGACTGTGAGATGACGGGGATTCTTATTATAACATGTTTTAGGGGTTGTAACAAGTGTTTTGATGGTTTCATTCGAGATGTGACACTTAGGAAAAGAGAATGCGACACTTACAATACTTGCGACAATAAAAGTGTGATACTTGTGACACTTGTGACAATGAAAGTGCGACACTTGCAACATTGTCGAAGTGAGGAATTTTGATGTGTAACAATATCCTTGTGTCATGGACGAATATGATCGAGAACGATCTTCCTGGTATGATTTAGAGTTTGATTGTGAGGATTGGTATATGGAAAATTTTCATTTATGGGTTAATAACTATTCTTATCTTTTATTTGATGACTCTGCTCCACCTTATATAGAGTACATCAATGTGAAAAATCCAAAGCCAATTATGACTACCAGTGTCCAACTTGCATATTCTATAGTGGTATTGTTCCTTCTAGATTTAGTTTTGAAACTTTCCAACTACGTGGATGGATCTACATATTTGGATCCACATGACCTGTGTAGACCTTTGGATCAACTACCTATTGAGTTCCTATATCTTTCGCGTGGATTTGACGTGAACACTTGGACATGGGACCAAGGTTTATAGTGATAGTTGAACTACTTCAACATGGTAGCTCACATTTCTACATGGGACCGAAGTTGTCCATACCACTTCAACACTATGTTCCACACTTATCCATGGGACCCTGGTATATGGTTGTACACCCTCATAATAAGCGTTGAGGACAACACTTTTGTAATGGATATGGAATGTAGTGTAGCTAGAGAGGTAATAGTGGGGCCAAAGGGTCCATAATGATAATAGTGGAGGCCATTCAATGTAAGGTGGACTAGGCCCAATATATTATTAAATAAGGTCCAATATGGTAGTTATATATATTAGTGTGAACATAATAAATGTAAGAGGAATTCTTAGAAGGTTCCACTTATAGAAGGTTACTCCTCTAGAATGTTCTTATGTGGTTGGTAGCAATATATAAAGGGGATCAAACAATGTAATGGGAAGTCAAGAAGAAGAAGACGTATTGTATTTGGAGCGGTAGCTCATGAGGAGGTTTCTCCCTCAAAGAGGCAAGTGAACAAGAGAGGATCCCTTCCATAATAGGACCCATTGTATGGTGTTGCCCTACCTCAAGGGTTTTCATAATAATAAAGTGGGAGTTTTTCTATATTTTCTCTGAATATTTGTGGTGTTTTTGTATTCAACTCTTTGGTACTTAATATATTCTAGTTGTGGACCTTCCACCAAGAGGGATTCTAAACTTTTCCTTAACTTCATAGACAATTTTTAACTGCCACGTGACAATGGTCAAAGAAAAGCATGCATCAAAAACCAAAGTGTTTGTAGTCCAATGGGTGACTCCAGCTTCATTGTCCACGTGCCAACGTAATGTGGTCAGAAAGACCTTTGCTTAAATTTATATAAATACATATCACACATATGAGGTGAAATTATAATGATTGGCTTTTGAAGCCACGAAGATAAAAGTGCCCAAAGTATTGTGAATAATGATAAAAATTGTTAATTCCTAATCTTTCAAAGGAAGACTAAGCAATATGACCCATAGTGGGACTGCCATTGGAGCTTTTACATTGGGGTTGAAGTTTGGTTTCCATCATTTTGTAAATAATACAATACCATTTATAACTTGGATTTGGTGTTAGAAACTTATGTCTAATATGCTGGGGATTTGAACTATACAGTAAAAAAAGCTTCATGCATGTGGGAAAATGGCCATTGGATTCTCCAAAAAGTACCCTTGGGTACTTGTATCCATGCATGTATGCACTTAAGGGATGGTCATTGTTGATTGAACCTATAAAACAAACTACAAGCAAGATTAAAATCTCAATGTCTTTGACACATGCTAGGTTAACCTTAAGAGTTGGTATTGAGGCAATGCTTTCCACTTAGAGAGTTGGGAAGGGGGGCTTATCTTGCACCAAGGAAGAGTTGTGTAGATGTAATTTGCCTTGAGACTTTATTGGGATGAGCACTAATGAAAAACAAGGCTATGGTGTCAAAATTTGCATCCCTTTGGCAGTATTTTTTTCTCCTGTATTTTTTTCAAGCTTCAAGGTTGCAAATGGGATGCATTTGGTGGTGTCTCGATTTACTTATAATTTTTGTCTATTTACAACCATTTTTATGATGCTTGTCTTATCGTGCATATAATTTTCATCGCTTTTTGTGATCGTTTACATCCCATATGCTTGTTTGCATAAATTTTTGTGACCTTTATAAGGCCATAGTTGCATCCTTATGATTTTATTTGTGTCACGGTTTTGGATCACAAAAAATATTCTTATGTTCATTTTTCAATCCAATGTCCCAAGAGTCTCAAATTGAGTTGCAATTTGTGCATCCTATTTCAAATGGTGCGTATTATAACTAGAAACAAACAAGATATGTACCATAGTTGGTGACACATATGCAACAAACCATAGTCGATGCACTTGAGTGACACACATATCAACTCACCGTAAGTGATTCACATAAGCGACAATGCACCATATTAAGAGAAACACATAAGTGATGCATCATAACTAATGACGCATAAGCAACAAAATTCAAAAACCCACCATAACTAACAACACACTTAATTTTTTGAATGCCACAGAGAACATGAGGGTTCAAGTCACATCTATAGTGGCAAGGCCAAGGAAGGCCCACACCCCCAATAATATAAAAAAAGTCAATTAATTATATAATCAAAATAAATTTTTGCATACACCATTGTCCTTTTTAGTGTTGAGCTTATAAGACTCTTTTTACTTTAAATGAGCATTCATCAAATATTCATTAACTTTGAAATAGTAAATGTATGTAAACTCAAATCACAGTACACAAAGTTTAATTTGGAAACCCTTGTGGGAGAAAACCACAAAAACTTATCTTTATAACTGTTTGTAGGCACCAGCCTACCGTTACAAAGCTTGTAGGCACCAACCTACTAGCGACACCAATCTCTTCAACTGAGCACCAACTCAACATGATATTATGTAGGCACCAACCTATTGAAAACACCAATCTCTTCAGCTAAGAACCAACTCAACAAGATATTGTGTAGGCACTAACCTACTGGAGACACCGATCTCCTCAGTTGAGAACCAACTCAGTAATACCTATATAGGAAACAATATAATATCTTCATACAGAGAGTACTTCTGACTTCACCTGCATGCTTCATACTTCATGTGTTTCACAACATCATCATACCCTTAAATTTCATGCTCAAACGCCTCTCCTTGCTTCATACCCCAGGCATAGCTTCAAACCCCAGGAATATTTATCCTTCATGCCCTAGCGAACCTCATAGCATCATTCCTAGAATATAATTCCAGACTGTAGCATCACAACCTCAAAACAATTCACTTTGTAGCATCATAGACCTTATTCTTTCATATCGCACCCTTAAAAATCCAAGAAAACTCCTCTTCTGCACCTTTAAACCCCAATAATACTCCCCAACTCCTCTTCTACACCTCAAATCTCTTTTGCACACTTGTACTTGCTCTTCTTGCATGGATACTCTTCAAATGCGCACATCTATCATGTATTTATAGTGTTTTTGCGTTCACTTATGGGGCCGACTTGTAAAACCGGATGGGTTGACCTGTACTTTCTGGTTGGGATGACCTGAAAAAATATTTCATATCTCCTCGTTCCTATGGAGTTAGAGGGAATTCCATATATCATTGGAAAGGTGTCAGAATAATATTTTCAACCATATATCCTATGCTCCCATTTGAGCTAGGTCTTCAATGTAAAAAAGGCCTTCAAAGACAGGGTATCCAAACTGAGCATCAAAAATCCAAAAACAATATTTCCAACAATCTCCATCTTGCAATCTTTGTGTTGGACATCTATAGTCTCCCCCTATCTTTGACATCAATGACAAAAATATTTCCAGCAAAATCCCCTTTGTCATTGATGCCAACCCTTAGTTAATTAAGTAATACTCCCTCTGTCTGCAATTCTTCCTGTTGATATTATGGTAGTTGCGGGAGGTATTTACCTCCATGTGTAAACCTGACGAGGATAGAATACTCCGGGAAGAAAGAAGAAACCCTAATGAGTTGGTTAATAAACCTAGAAGACTTGTCGGCTCAAGAAGACAATTTATTTTAGGTTATTAGCTTCCAAAAGAAGAAGTCGGCCAGAAATAATAATATATACTGAACAGATAGATACCCAGAATGAGAAGTCGGCCCAGGAAGTTAGCCAGAATTAGTATAAATACAGGAGGCTGGTTCTCATTCTGGCAGGTAGTCTCAGAATTGCAGAGCAACACTTGTGCGCACTGCAGTTGCCCAGTTTTTGCGCAGGTTTGGAGGAGAGATGCCATTGCAACTGCTGCAGCTAGCAGTTACGCTTGGAGTATCTCTTGGCTAGGGTTTGGACTATCTAATCAACTCTTGTTGGTGTGCTATCCTTGGGGAAAGGTGCGCTACCCTTTGTTTGGCTATCTAGCCTAGAGTTTGCTTCCAGAGTGATTCTCTGTTAAGGTTAAGGTGCTCGGAGGGTGGCTTCGGCCTATGGTTGGGTGACAATAGAGATATTGTTAATGGTAAAATGAGCACATCCATTATATTCTAACAGGCTATGGGCCCACACCTCCTTCATTCAGTCTAAACGTTGGAAGGAAACATAGCCGCTAGGATATTGAGCTTGATGAGGAATTGTCGCTAGGGTTACTAGCA
>ML794952.1:195401-208812 GCA_009831015.1 Picea engelmannii
AAAAAATGCACCATAAGTGACACACCATAAGCAATGCACCTAAGTAACACACTTAAGAAACAACACACCATATTGAGAGACATGCATAAGTAATGTACCATAACTAGTTACATATGAGAGATGCACAATAACCAATGACACATAATCGATGCACCATAAATTATGCACATAAGCAATGCACTTAAGTGACACACATAATCAATGCACTCAAGCAATTTATTTGGGAGATGCAAATAATCAACAACGTACCATATTAAGAGACACATACAAGTGATGCACCATAATACCACACTTAATATGTTGAATGTCGTGGAGAACATGAGGGTTTGAGTGATAACTATGATGTTGAGGTCAAGGAAGGCCCACAACCCAATAGGTAAATACATGAGGATGATCCCTATGATAGTGGAAGCAACTTCTATTTCCATAGGGTTAACTCAACCAACTTTGGGACTAGGAACCAAACAATGACATTGGTCATTAAGGGTGATCTTAGGAGCAATATATTTTCTCCTTTGCACATAGCAAGGGCTAAAGTGGGATTCTCTATTGCAATCATGGGATTATTGATCACCCTTAGGGGTTCCAAGAGCCAAGGGAAAGTTGAGACCATGTGGTTAACGAAGCTCAGTTGTAGTGAGATCGATGATAGTGCTAGAGAGGCATTGCCATTGTGGTTGCTTGTGAGCTCAAAACGTAGAGAGGAGATGAGAGTTCTTGCCTTGGATATGAGAATGGAACTACACATCCATGTCAAGGAGTTATGTGAAGCATTGAATTTCCATATGCCATACAATGTCAAGCCTTCCATTCAAACGAAAAATTCAACACACACACACACACATTGGATTTACATATGCCCTACAATGTCAAGCCTGCCAATCAAAGAAAAAATGCAATACACACACATGAGAAAAATAGAACCCCTCTCTTAAAGGATAATGAAATTCAGTAATGTCATTGTATTGTCTCCTCTGAAACTAATTATTTCTCAAGCCCTGGTATCAACTCTAAAATTTATACTTTCATTACATTCATGGGGTGGGGCAATGGCCAAGTTCCTTAAGGTCCCTAGCTACTTAGTGTTTTGGCATGAGTGTTAGAATAAAACATCGGTGATAATGATACAATGTGGAAATTTGATACTCTCGTTTTGGTTAATGAAACATGTCCACAAATAAAAGGTTCAAATTCCATGTCTGTTGTACTCGAAAATCTTATCAAGGGTTTGGAAAGGAAGTAGAGACCAATGGTATAATGAAAGGCAAGTTTGGTGGTTAACTCTTCTTTAAACTAATGTCTTCACTCATGAAATCATGAAAGTGACTAATTGAGCTCTTTTGGACAAGGTTATCCCATCCATTAATGCGATTTCAGATAATGTTTATTTTTGTAAATAAAAATATAGTAACTTGTATAGATGAAAGGAAAATTTACATGCATTGTTGTCATTTTTGGTATTTATTTTAATCTTTAACCTCTATAGACTTAGATATAGAGTCTCATTGTTCAATTTATAACTCCTTTTGATGAGTTGGAATGACTAATTACAACTATGTTAAATAAATCCCATGTGTTGACTTCATTGTTTTACACCAACTTCACCTACTTAATATACATGTGTGAATTACAACTATGACCGTACATTTGAATGGAAGATCATACTACTTCATTTATATAGTTTTTCCCTTGAGTTTTAGTAATTTTTTCCAATTAATGTCATCGTGATTGTTGGTGAACGATGGTCAAGAAGGCACAAGAAGAAAGGGGGACACTTGGGAAATCCTCTACCAAGCAATGACATGCACATTGAAATGTGACACTAATGTATTCATGGATTCACTGGCTTCTGATAGTGACATTTCAAGTAAACCTATAGATAGACCAAGGACAACCCAATACCTATGCCTTCTAATGATGACATTCCAAGCAAACCAAACCCTTGACTCTCTCCCAGGTTTTTTAAGTTTAGCTTCTTATCTTCTAGTTTTTTTTTATCTATGTCATGTCATGACTCTTAGTATATTTTGGAATTCTTTCTAAATTTGGCCCAGTTTCTACTCAGGTAGGCCATCTAGTTGTTATGAGAAATATTACCTTGCAGACAGGTTAAGCTCCCCTTTGGACCAAGACCCCTTCTTTGGTCCAAAGATAGAAGTAAACAAATGGTTGATACTTTCCTTATAGATCTAATTCATTAACCTATAGATAGAAAGAGGAAGACACACATGTTTCTCAAAGTTTGTCCTCATTGCTCCATCCTTTTGCTTCGTTGCTCCAATTCCTTCAACGACCAAAGAAACCTGCAAAACAAGAAGCAATCAAACCTTCCTACTTCTACTAGATTTCGTTAGATAAAAACAAAATCTATCTATACCTGATTTGACTTAAGCACATACATTATCATGAACAACATAATTAGAGGAATAGGCCAAGTTGATATTCAATGGAAATCCAAAAGAAGGAACTTACAAAGCATGTTTAACACTGCAACAATCTTCTCCAAGCTCTCCTTGTCCAACTCTTGCACGAAAGTCTTGAGATAAAAATGATGATACTTCAATGGATTTTTCTTTCTCAGGATCAAAGGTTTGATATCTGAAATATTTCCCTTTTTTACCTTGGAAATGCCTTCAATTTATAGGATTGGGAGGCTCAACCACTATGGGCTATTTATGGAAGTGGTTGAGTATATGGCTCGATGAGTTGGGATTTGATCCTAAGATAGAGCCATAGAATAGGATTCGAGCAAAACAAACCTCATCCCTTCAAATATGTCCCTTAGGAAAGGGTGGGATTCTCCATATTTCCCTTTAACCAAAGTGGCACTCCCTTAACATGGAAAGGGAAGCACCGGTGCTCCCTACACATGGACAGGGGGGCACCACCCTTCATAAATTCCCCAAAAATGGTTGAATTTTCAAGTAAAAAGCATGTTTATGACCTTCAAAGGATGAGTTTCTTCCTCCAACATGACTTAGGGATCATGGAAAATGTTTTTCATGGCATCAACGAGTTGTGACACTTGGAAAAGTGCATCTGACACTTAGTAAGGTGAATGCAACACTTGAAAAAGTGCATGTGACACTTGACAAAGTGCATGTGACACTTAACAAGGTGCATATGACACTTTGCGAAACTTAGGGCATGACACTTAAGTGTGGCATTTTGATGTGTAACAGATGCCCCCTAAAGTGTGAGGTCAAAAGAGAAATTGATGGCTGAAACACTTTAAAAGTACTTCAATTCAAGGGTGATGGAGTAGGAGAACCTGGTAGAAGCTATAAACAACCATCAAACAATATAAATATATGTTTCATTCCTGAGGCAGGCATATTTATGCTCAGAATACGAGTTGACTGAAAGCATGGTCGCCGACCAATACATCGCGGATCCATGAAAATAATGACTATGGATATGGCCACCAGAGATAAAATGTGGATCTATAGCTCCATGACATGAACTGATCACAGCCATGAAAAATACATAATGGAGCTATGAGATGACAAAACATAGCCACATATAAATACAATGTGGATCTATGTGACAGTATATTTATTAGTAAGATTGCCAGCATGGTGATTGTACTGAAAAAGAGATAAAAGTACACTCGGTAACCTATTCTCATGTATTAACGAGCATGAGAAAGAACAAAGACTAAGATCAATAACCTATTCTCATGTATTTACGAGCATGAGAAAGAAAAAAGAATAAGCTTGTTCTAGAAAAGACTATTATGTTACAATGGGAACAACCCCCAAGTAAGGATCTTTCCCAACATCGTGTCTCTCTAGAGGTACGCTCCCCCCCGACGCCTTGTTTGGTAGAAGCTAGTGGCTTTGCTCCAGCATGATGTCTAGAGGCTGGAGATCTACCCACCAAACGTCGCTTCCTTCATTGAATCTTCTTCTTTCCTCGTTTAGGTGTTTGGATAATAATAGGAATATTTTCACTAGGCGGAGGAAAAGAAGGTTCAAATATTCAATCCAGAGGAAGACTCGATTTGAATGGGGGGGAGGCTATTTCAATTTTTAATGAGCTTGAAACATGAAAAGAACTATGCTTTTAAGTGTCTGTTTCATCTTTTAATGAGCTTGACACAGGAAAATAACTATGCTCGTTAAGACTAGGTACTACCAAAGGATCAAGTGATTCTAGGGATTGTTTCACCTGAGTCAAAATTATATTTAATGTGGCAACCTATGAGGTGTCAGGAGGAGGCAAAGGAAAAATCCCCATGAGTGAGGAATCCTTAAGGAGACCTACTCCTACACTCTCATACCCAACACTGAAACTTAGAAAAGGGACATTATTCGTTGCAAAATTTTGGAGATCTGTAGTGAAATAGTCAAGTTGGTCAATGGTGAAAATTTTCCCTTGATGGGGAAATTGTAAAATACAAACATTAAATATGAGATGACAGTCATCAAATTGAACCAAATACGACCAAAGTAACAAATTTTGATCCAGGGGCTCGTCAACCAATTCGATATCGATCAAAATGGTTTTACCCTTCAATGTGACAAAAAAAGACTGCAAGAGTCTGTGAGGTTGGAAACCACGTCCATAAAATGCTTTAAGGGTGGTAGGGGATTGGTTGAGTTTAGGAGAACCATTGGATATCCTGCAAGACAAAGACATGACATAGGTGGAGGCTCCTTCACCCAAAGCAATGTGATGGATGTGCTTTCCACCAACCAAAATTTTGATTTGGAATGCTAGGTGGTGTGAGAGCCTCTCCTTAAAATAGTCCATATTAAACGTAATCAAATTTGATTCCTTTGGATCCATAGCTCCAATGGTTGAAAACAAGGTTCTACATTGAATTGGACAATTTTGTAGAACTTCGAGGCATGACATAGCACAAGGTGCTTGGACCAAATCGTCAACAATATTGTAGTTTTGGGCAACACAGGCACTTGGATTAAAGGTCTCTTTTCAAATTGTTCCCTTGGGCAGGTGCAACACTGCATCAGAAATTGGCTTATCAATATGAAGAGAGGTGGAATATGGAGAAGGAGTGGATGTGGAGGGATAATCGATAGCCTTTCCATTGGCATGATTACTTGAAATAGTGTCATAAGTCTTTTCTCGGGTCATTAAATTAACTGCCTCCTTACACATAAAGGCTTGAGCGACGCTTGAGGAAACATCCCCATGATAGGAATGAACTACGTTTCCCCCTTGCAGAGAGGTGAGATTTTGTTTAACCAGATGTTGTTGTTGAACCGGGAAAGGGTCAATTAACACTGCGGGTAGGGAGATACCTTTTAGAAAGTTATTGACTTCCTCTCGATGAGGACAATATTTTGTGTAGTGGTCCTCTATACAAATCATGCAAGGAAACTTAGCTTTCCTATTCGGTTGAGTATCAATAGTATTTGTAGTATCATGTTGGTTAGAAGATTTATTGGATTTACCCTTGTTCTTCTTCTTACCTCTGGGTTGCTGAGATGAAGTGGATTGGAATGCATTCACCTTAGAGGTTTGAGTAGGAGCAGTAGTTTTGGTGTTTGAAACGAAACCTAGTTCTGGATGGTCCTCCCATGTATGGTGGTTTACCTAAAGGTCCCCTCATGTATGGTGATTTCTCAGGTTGTCCACCCGTGTAAGGTGGTTGTCCTGATTGTCCACCCATGTATGGTGGTTGTCCTAGTTGTCCACCCATGTACTATGATTTAATAGATGGACCTCTTACATACTGAGATTGACCTGATGGTCCCCCCATGTATTGTGGTTGGCCTAATGGACCTACCATATACTGTGTTAGAGGGGGTTGTTGTGTTGGAATCAAGGTGTTTACAGATCTATAAGGAAAAGTTCCTTACCAAGGAATGTTCGTCGGGTTGGGTTGACCCCATAAAGTATTAGTAACACCTCGATATGGTTGTCTAGGATACATGTCAATGACAGTAGGGATATAAGGACTTGCATGAGCAGCTTTCCCTCAGGCTTCTCGATGTTGTACCCGCATAGGATTTTTCCCCGTGGTTGAAGATTTCCCCCAGTAAAAATTTCCCTCTAGCTGAAGGTCCCCCCCCAGCTAAAGGTTGACCTCCCATTGAAGATTGACCTCCAAAAAAGGGTGTACCCATTTGTAAAGTTGGAGAGGGAGAGTTTGTAACTTGTGTAACCGTGGTTGTGTGAACAACTTGACTGCTGGCCATCTGTCCGATGTGATGACCAAGTAAAGCACTTGGTGTGTTTATGTGTGGAAATAGTGAAGCAAAAATATTACATGACCCATGTGCAAAGGGAGATGTATTTGCAAGTGGTTGTGTCAGGGTTACCTGGGTCACTGATGTTCCCAGTAAAGAAGAAGCACTAGCAGTATCAACTACAAGAGTTGTGGATACAGATAAATTCCCAAGTCCTTCTAGGAAACCAAAAGTTGGTTGATTCATGCCAAAAGATTGCCTAGTGGTTGAACCATATGGTAATTTGTAAGAAGAATAAGCATCAATAAATGTCGATGGTGGAATTTCAACGAGTAACGGGCCATGTGGATCAATGATAGGAGGATTTACAAGGAGGACAATACCTTATACAAAAGTTGTAACCGGTTCTTCTTCATGATGGTCACTTCTGAGAGCTGCACTCCTGACTTCAGAATGCATTTCCTTGTTAATAACTCATTCGTTAAAGGGAAATGTTTCAACGAAGATAAAAAGGGCTCAATACCAAACAACCTTTGCAAACTCCAGTTGATGAAAACTTCTAAACAATCAAGCAATCTGAAAAGTTTGTGAGACGAAGATCAGACAACTGAAAGGTAGGATGAACCAAGGGATATTGTTAACCCAAGGGTACCATCCAATTTCACAACTAGGAGAAGTTTACAAAATAAAAGAAGGAAATGAAATGAGTTATGAATGTGAATTTATCAATCAAAACAAAGTGAAAGACAAACCAAAGACTCTGGGCTAAAAGCCTCTTAACAACAGACTGAGCAAAGAAGGGAAAAAACTCTTGGATTCACCCAAAAGAAGGGATTGACACCCATGTTACGAAAGAAAAAAAGTACTATGGGTCTCCCTAGGAGATCAAGGGGGAGCGCCACTCAGGCTAGTGGTGCCCTGGTAGCCATTACGGGGGAGTGTTGGTCCTGAAAGTGCTTGAAAAAGGCACAAAAAAGATCAAACTCAGCAGAGGCTCGGTCAATGACTTTGTAAACTTCTTGATGAAGATGAGAGAAGGGGAAATGACTTAGAATCAAGCATCAAACAAACAAGATCCAATCATAAACAAAGGTTTTAGACGAACCAAAGGAAATACTAGTCAAAGTCCTTCCCCAATGGAGTCGCCATTTTTCTGTTATGAGAAAGCTTACCCTATGGACAGGTTAAGCTCCCCTTTGGACCAAGACCCCTTCTTTGGTCTAAAGACCGAAGTAAACAAATTGTTTCTACTTTACTTATAGATATAGTTCATTAACCTATAGATAAAAAGAGGAAGACACACCTGTTTCCCAAGGTTTGTCCTCTCTGCTCCATCCTTTTGCTTCGCTGCTCCAATTCCTTCAGCGACCAAAGAGACCTACAAAACAATAATCAAGCAAACCCTCCTACTTCTACTAGATTTCGTTAGACAGAAACCAGATCTATCTATACCCGATTTGACCTAAGCATAGACATTATCATGAACAACATAACGAAAGGAATAGGCCAAGTTGATATTAAATGGAAAGCCAAAATAAGGAACTTACGAAGCACGTTTCACACTGCAACAATATTCTCCAAGCTCTCCTTATCCAGCCCTTGCACGAAATTCTTGAGATCAAAATGATGATACTGCAATGGATTTTTCTTTCTTAGGATCAAAGGTTTGATATATGAAATATTTGCCCTTTTTACCATGGAAATGCCTTTAATTTATAGGATTGGGAAGCTCAACTACCATGGGCTATTTAGGGAGGGATTTTAGGAGTCCGAAAAAGAGATAAAAGTACACTCAATAACCTTTTCTCATGTATTAATGAGCACAAGAAAGAACAAAGACTAAGCTCGGTAACCTATTCTCATGTATTTACGAGCATAAGAAAGAACAATTACTAAGCTCGTTCTAGAAAAGACTACTACGTTACGATGGGAACGACCCCCAAGCAAGGATATTTCCTAGCAACATGTCTCTCTAGAGGTATTTCCCCCCCATATTGTTTGGTAGAAGCTAGTGGCTTCGCTCTAGAATGATGTCTAGAGGCTGGAGACCTTCCCCCCAAGCATCATTTCCTTCATTGACTCTTATTCTTTCCTCGTTTAGGTGTCTCTCTACTCATAGGAATATTTTCACTAGGCGGAGGAAAAGAAGGTTCAAATTTTCAATCTAGAGGAAGATTTGGTTTAATGAGCTTGAACCAGGAAAAGAAATATGATCGTAAGTATTTGTTTTATTTTTTAGCGAGCTTGACACAGGAAAATAACTATTCTCGTTAATACTAGGTACTACCAAAGGATCAAGTGATTTGAGGGATTGTTGCACCTGAGTCAAAATTATATTTAATGTGGCAACCTGCGAGGTGTCAAGAGGAGGCAAAGGAAAAATCCCCATGAGTGAGGAATCCTTAAGGAGACCTACTCCTGCACTCTCATACCCAATACTGGAGCCTAGAAAAGGGACATTATTCATTGCAAAATCATGGAGATCTGTAGTGCAATAGTCAATTTGGTCAACAACAATAATTTTCCCTTGATGGGGAGATTTTAAAATATGAAACATTGAATATGCGATGACAATCGTCGCGTAGAACCAACTACGACCAAGTAACAAATTGTAATCCAGGGGCTCCTTGACCACTTCGATATTGATCGAAATGGTTTTACCCTTCAATGTGAAAGTGAAAGACTGCAAGAGTCCGTGAGGTTGGAAACCACGTCCATCAAATGATTTAAGGGTGGTAGGGGATTGGTTAAGTTTAGGAGAACTAATGGATCTCCAACAAGACAAAGACATGACACAGGTGGAGGCTCCTTCATCCAAAATAATGGGATGGATGCTCTTTCCATCAACCAAAATTTGAATTTGGAATGTTAGGTGGTGTGAGAGCCTCTGCTTAAAATAGTCCATATTAAACATAATCAAATTTGATTCCTCTGGATCCATTGCTCCAATGGCTGACAACAAGGTTATATGTTGACATGGATAGTTCTGTAGAACTTTGAGGGTTGACACAACCCAAGGTGCTTGTGCGAAATCTTCAACAATATTGTAGTTTTGGGTGGTGCAGGCACTCGGATTAAAGGTCTCTTTTCGAATTGTTCCCTTGGACGGGTGCAACACTATGTCATAAATTGGATTCTCAATATGAAGAGGGGTGGAAGATGGAGGAGGAGTGGATGTGAAGGGCTGATCGACAGCCTTTCCATTGACATGATTACCTGGAAGAGTGTCAAAAGTCTTGGCTCGGGTCATTAAATTAACTGCCTTGTTACACATAAAGATCTGAGCGGTGCTTGAGAAAGCATCCCCATGATAGGAATGATCTGTGTTACCCCCTTACGAAGAGGCAAGATTTTGTGCAACAAGATTTTGTTGTTGAACTAGGAAAGGGTTAGTTAACAATGCGGGTAGGGAGGTACCTTTTAGAAATTTGACTTCCTCTCGATGAGGAGAGTCTTTCCCGTAGTGTTCCTTCATACAAATCATGCAAGGAAACTTATCTTTCCTATTCAATTTAGTATCCACAGTATTTGTGGTTTCCTATTGGTTAGAAGATTTATTGGATTTACCCTTGTTCTTCTTCTTACCTTCGAGTTGCTGAGATGAAATGGATTGGACCGCATTCACCTTGGAGGTTTGAGCAGGAGCGAAAGTAGTCTTGGTGTTTGAAACAAAACTTAGTTCTGGAGCAGGTCTTGTCAGATCATTCGACGGACGAGGAGAATGGGGGATCAGATCGTAAAGTGTGTCGGATTGGGAATATACCAGGTCCAAATATTGAGCACGACTAATAGTTTTCTCCTCGGTAACAATAGCTCCCATAGCAACATCTCTGGCGATGGGCGGTAAGAGTGACTTCGTAAACCAACCCATGAGGATTTGGTTTGAAATTGGAGATTTAATTAGTCGTCTTCGACGTATCCACTCATGAATATGATTAAATATGTGGGTGGAAGATGAGTGTCAGAATGAGGTCAAAATCTTTGTACCGGTCTCGTACTGTATAGGCAACTTGAAATGCATGAAAAAAGTCATGGAAAGAAGGTTAAAGTTGATAAAGGAGTTATGTGACAACTCAATATACCATTTGGTTGTTGCATTTGTAAGCGTTCTCTAAAAAATCCTCAGCCGAATGGAGTCATCCATCAAAGAGTTTGAAGAACACCATAAATGGAAAGTCATAACATGATTGTTAGGATCTTCCCCAGGGTTTCCATCAAATTTCAGGATGTCAAAATGGTAATTTGGTAGGGATGGAGTGCCAAAATGGGGCATGTTGAATGGGTTTGTTTGTCAAATGCGATAGATCTGACAGATCTAACGTAGCCAAAAATGGAAGTTGTCGGTTATCGTGTGGATACTGGTGGTAACTATGTGGCATGGGAACACTAGTAGGACCATATTCAGATTGTGGGGAGATGGAGAAACTCGATGGTCTTCCCATGTATGGTGGTTGACCTGAAGGTTCCCCTGTACATGGTGACTTCCTGGGTTGTCCACCTATGTAAGGTGGTTGTCTTGATTGTCCACCCATGTATGGTGGTTGTCCTAGTTGTCCACCCATGTACTGCGATTGAACAGATGGACCTCCTACATAATGAGATTGACCTGATGGTCCCCCAATGTATTGTGGTTGTCCTGATGGACCTACCATATACTGTGTTTGTGATCCATGTGGATATTGGTGGCCACCCACCTATTCCAAATTCCAACTAGCTCATCTTGATAGTCTTCAGTTCAACACGTTTCTCTGTAATGGGAACATTTCTTTGTAATTGTGGATTTTGAAATTACGGGGCTATCCTAAATCCCTACACATCATCCAGGTGGATATTGGTGGTCTCCCACCTATTCCAACTGGCTTATTTCATAAGTTTTCATCTCAGTACATCTCTTTGTATTTGTAGGGCCGTTTTGGGGATCTAAACAATGTTTTCTTGGCTTGCCACAATAAAACTTTAGATAGATTTAAATTTTAATGGCATAATGTGTATTTCTCGAAAATACCTTTCCAACGGGCTATCACACGCCTAAAACAAAGGTCATATGCAAAAGTTACGACCACGGGAAGTTAATGTACTAACTTACCCCAACGAGGCCCACATGACTTTTTGTGCTTCATATCCTAAGGTTAGGTTTTTGGATGTCTAAGGTTTTGGCATTCATATTTATCATAAAAAGGCCTTAAGAGCCTCATTGTAATCATCTTCTTGTGAATGAGCATAGCCGTCACATCTCTTCTCAGAGATAAAGCCGCACCCATTCTAGTGAGTCTTGCACTTTGTATTTTTACAGTCTCTGTACATTTATTTCATTAATATAAATAGTGTATTGTTGTATCTCTCTTTTTTTGGCAGTTTTTATGATTATTTCATTGTAATATCTCTTCTTTCATTTTGTTCCGAAAATAATCTAGATTAGTGGTATCAGAGTAGGCTTCTCTTGATCTTTTTTCAGTGCATGTCCTTGATGAGCTCTGAGTATATCAAGTTGGGTCTCGAGCTTGTCTCTCCTGAGCACAATCTCTCTCGCACGCCCAAGAAACCCTTTATTGCAACAAAAAATAAAAACGAGGAAGTAGAAGATTCTATTAACCTGTTGCTTGAGAAAGGTCTCACGCAATAGAGGGATGAAATGATGGAGAATTTTGCACACATCCTTCAATGCTTGCTAATAACATGGGCACATATTCATCAAGTGACCACTTAGGAGGAACCTCTCCCTTCAAGGTACAAGTTAATTTGATATTCCCATATTTGAAGGTCACATAGATGTAGATGCATTAGAAAAATGGTTAAATATGCTAGAAGGTTATTTCTCTGTTCACAATTTTTTTGACAGGGAAAAGATCACCTTCGCACTTCCCAAGGCTCTCCCCCATGTTAGACATTGGTGGGAAACTTACTAGGAGAAAAGTTCAACAGATAAATTTGGAATATATGGGGATGGGCCCACTTGGGATTTTTGTGTGGATGCGGTCAACGAACAATACTACCCTGTTGATAACTATGAAGACCAGTACATGAGATGGACAACACTATAGCAAGAGAAGAGCCAAATAGTATTGGAGTTCACAAATACTTTCCATACCTTGCACACCAAGATGGGTATCAAAGACTTCGAGCGACATCTGATTCTGAAATATCGTGGGGATCTGCATAGGTAGATCCAACTGAAATGGAATTCCTAAACATCTCATCATTGGGAGCTGCTTATCGATATGTTATCAAAATCGAGAAAAAATTTAGGCACCGGAACAAATGGGAGTTCGGGTCTGCATATCCACAACAACCAAAGCATGGTAAAGACGGCCCTAACCAACATCCTCCATACAACCATTCCAAGAAATAGGACAAGAAGGGTAAGGGAAAGACGAAGAATGACACTGGGAAGTGGTGCGACTTCCACAAAATCTCCTATCACAACACCGATAAATGTCGCTCGAAACAGTCACCGGTGGCCAAGGTCAAAGACAAGGAGCCAAACCTTGATTTAGAATCTGATCCAGAAAATATTGAAAACAGACAGATCATCGACACATTCCTTACTGCGACTTTCACAATCACAACAATTAAACCACAAGAACCAGTAGATCCTGAAGAGGGGGAGCGCCTCTTCCATTCATAGATGTGGGTGAAGGGGACCCCGTTGCATTTCATTGTTGATAGCGACAACCAGAAGAACCTCATCTCAAATGAGGTCATGAAACAGTTGGGGTTGTTGACAACACCACACCCGCAACCATACAACATCGGATGGCTTCACCAGGGATGAGATCAATGTGTCAGGCATCAATACCTCCTATCCTATGGCATCCAACCCTTAAAGGATGAGGCAGTGTGTGATGTTTCCCCTATTGATGTATGTGATGTTGTTTTGGGCAAACCATATATGTGGAAACGTCATGTCATTTATGAGTCTCGACCTCATAGTATAATTATTACTCTAACGAGTTAGTTCTATAGAATACCAAAGGTAGTTCTGAATATTCTTCCACCAAAACGATGATGCAAGGTAATCTCTCATACAAAAAAAATCATCCTCTTCATAGTCTGTTCCAAGGATGCACAAAAGGCCACTACAACCACTGCAGACTTAGCACCTTCTATCCCGTAGAAGTAGATTGCATAGGAGAAAGAAGTTATTGTTTCTTCACCTATGATGGTGCCTACACAACACCCCACCAAGCCCAAAGATAACAGGTTGGTGGAACAGATTCAACCCCACCAACAACAGGTTCATGATAGCCTTCCAC
>ML794952.1:218385-230792 GCA_009831015.1 Picea engelmannii
GTAGAAGTAGATTGCATAGGAGAAAGAAGTTATTGTTTCTTCACCTATGATGGTGCCTACACAACACCCCACCAAGCCCAAAGATAACAGGTTGGTGGAACAGATTCAACCCCACCAACAACAGGTTCATGATAGCCTTCCACAGACCAAGCAACACAACTTCTCCAACAAGGCACACAACTCACCAAGATTCAGATTCAGAAAACACTTTTCCCTCTTCCTCGGGAACTCAACATAATGGAGACCATTGATTCCTAAAGGGGGGGGATTGATCCAAGTGGATATTGGTGGCCACCCACCTGTTCCAAATTCCAACACTCATCTTGACAGTCTTCAGTTCAACACGTTTCTCTGTAATGGGGAGATTTCTTTGTAATTGTGGATTATGTAATTACGAGGCTATCCTAAATCTCTGCACAACACCCAGGTGGATATTGGTGACCGCCCACCTATTCCAACTAGCTTATTTAAGAAGTTTTCATGTCAGTACATCTTTCTGTACTTCTAGGTCCGTTTTGGGGCTCTAAACAATGTTTTCTTGGCTTTCCACAGTCAAACTAAAGACAAAGTCAAAGTTTGATGACATAATGTGTAGTTCTTGAAAATACCTTTCCAATGGGCTATCACATGCCTAAAACGAAAATCGTATGCGAAAGTTACGACCCTAGGAAGTTAATGTACTAACTTACCCCAACGGGGCCCACATGACTTTTGGCACTTCATCTCCTAGGGTTAGGTTTTTGGATGTCTAAGGTTTTTGCATTCATGTTTATCATAAAAAGGCCTTCAGAGCCTCATTATAATCATCTTCTTGCAAATGAGTTTAGCTGTCAGATCTCTTCTCAGAGATAAAGCTGCCACCATTCTAGCAAGTCTTACACTCTATATTTTTATAGTCTCTATACATTTCTTTAATTAATGGAAATCATGTATTGTTGTATCTTACTGTTTCTGGCAATTTTTTTGAGTATTTCATTGTAATATATTTCCTTTCATTTCATTTCGAAAATAATCGGGATTGGGTTGACCCTATAAAGGATTAGTAACTCCTGGATATAGTTGTCCAGAATATAGGCCAGTGATAGTAGGGATAGAAGGACTTGCAAGAGCGGCTTGCCCCCAGGATTGTGGATGTTGTACCCACATAGGAGTTTGGTATGTGGTTGAAGGTTGCCCCCCAATAAAAAGTTTCCCTCCAGCTGAAGGTTTCCCCTGAACTAAAGGTTGACCTCCCATTGAATATTGACCTCCAACGAAGGGTGTACCCATTTGTAAAGTTGGAGAGGGATGGTGAGTAGCTTGTGTAACCATGGATGTGTGAACGACTTGACTATTGGCCATATGACCGATGGGACGACCAAGTAAAGCGCTTAGTGTGTGCATGTATGGAAATAGTGAAGAATGAATATTACCTTACGCATGTACGAAGGGAGATGTATCCACAAGTGGTTGTGTCCGAGTTACTTGGGTCACTGATGTTCCCAGTAAATAAGAAGCACCAACAGTATCAACTACAAGAGTTATGGATAATGATAAATTCCCAAGTCCTTCTGGGAAACTAAAAGTTGGTTGATTCATGCCAAGAGATCGCCTAGTGGCTGAAGCAAATGGTAAATTGTAAGAAGAATAAGCATAAAGAAATGTCGATGATGAAATTTCAATGAGTAATGGGCCATGCAGATCAATGATAGGAGGATTTACATGGAGGAAAATGCCTTCTACAAAGGTTGTAACCAATTGTTCTTCATGATGGCCACTTCTGAGAGTTACACCCCCGACTTCCAAATGCATTTCCTCATTAACAAATCCTTTATCAAAGTGAAATGTTTCAAAGAAAATAAAAAGGGCTCAATACCAAACAACCTTTTCAAACTCTAGTTGATGAAAACTTCTAACCAGTCAAGCAATCTCAAAACTTTGCGAGAGGAATATTAGACAACTGAAAGGTAGGATGAACCAAGGGATCTTGTTAACCCAAGGGGACCATACAATTTCACAAGTAGGAGAAGTTTGAAAAATCAAAGAAGCAAATGAAATGAGTGATGAATGTCAATTTTTTAGTCAAAGCAAAGTTAAAGACAAACCAAAAGACTTTGGGCTAAAAGCCTCTTAACAACAGGCTAAGCAAAGCAGGGAAAAAACTCTTGGATTCACCCAATGGAAGGGACTGACACCCCTATTACCAAAGGAATATAGTGCTATGGCACTCCCTAGGAGACCAATGGGGAGCGCCAGTCAGGATAGTGGAGCCCTGGTAGTCATTACAGGGGAGTGTTGGTCCTGAAAGTGCTTGAAAAAGGCACAAAAAAGCTTAAACTCGACAAATATTTTGTTAATAAATCTGTAAACTTCTTGATGAAGATGAGGGAAGGGGAAATGGCTTAGAATCAAGAATCGAACAAACAAGATCCAATCATAAACAAATGTTTTAGATGAACCAAAAGAAATACTAGCAACGTCCTTTCCTAGTTGAGTCGCCATTTTTTTGTTATGAGAAATCTTACCCTAGGACAGGTTAAGGTCTCCTTTGGACCAAGACCCCTTCTTTGGTCCAAAGATAGAAGTAAACAAATTGTTGCTACTTTCCTTATAGATCTATTTCACTAACCTATAGATAGAAAGAGGAAGACACTTGTGTTTCCTAAACTTTGTCCTTGTTGCTTCGTCCTTTTGTTTTGTTGCTCCAATTCCTTCAGCGACCAAAGAGACCTACAAAAGAAGAAGCAAGAAAACCTTCCTACTTCTACTAGATTCTGTTAGATAAAAAATAGATCTATGTATACCTGATTTGACTTAAACATAGAAATTATCATGAACAACATAATGAAAGGAATATGAAAGTTGATATTAAATGGAAAGCCAAAAGAAGGCACTTACAAAGCACGTTTCACACTGCAACAATCTTCTCCAAGATCTCCTCATCCAACCCTTGCACGGAATTCTTAAGATCAAAATGATGATACTTCAATGGATTTTTCTTTCTCAAGATCAAAGGTTTAATATCTGAAATCTTTCCCCTTTTTACCATGGAAATGCCTTCAATTTATAGGATTGGGAGGCTCAACCACTATGGGTTATTTATGGAAGTGGTTGAGGACATGGTTCCATGAATTGGGATTTGATTCTAAGATAGAGGCATAGAATTGGATTCGAGCAAAACCAACCTCATTTCTTCAGATCTTTCCCTTAGGAAAATGTGGGATTCTCCATATTTTCCTCTAACCAAAGTGGCGCTCCCTATAATTTAGAGATAAGGCACCAGTGGCGCTCCCTTAACATGGCAAGGGGAGCGCTAATGCTCCCTATACATGGTTAGGGGGCACCACCCTTCATAAATGCCCCCAAAATGGTCGAATTTTCAAGTAAAAGGCATGTTTATGACCTTGAAATGATGAGTTTCTTACTCCAACATGACTTAGGGATCATGGAAAATGTTTTTCATGGCATCAACAAGTTGTGACACTTGGAAAAGTGCATGCGACACTTAGTAAGGTGCATACGACACTTGAAAAAGTGCATGTGACACTTAACAAGGTGCATACGACACTTTGTGACACTTAGGGTGCAACACTTAAGTGTGGCATTTTGATGTGTAACACTAGTGTTAATTCTTAGACAAAGCCCCATGTCAAGTATACAACCCTAAATATTGAATTATTACAATTCTAGTGTTATATATGTATGTAAGCTATAACCCTTCATTGTACCTTTTCATTATAATTGTACCCTTTGTCTCTTGTATATATACCAAAGAGACCCAGTCTTAGGATCAGATTATCTAATCTTATACATTGAGTATATTGTAAAAGGAGGTTTCCCCCTTGAAATCTATTGTTATTCATTTACTTTGTATCATTCTCGAGGCATTGGTTCCCAACATTTGGTATGAGTGCATCAATCCTAGGGTGTTGTTGCTTTAAATGAGTCAACTTGGAATTTTCACTAATTTATGGGATGCTTCAGTCAAAAAAATTTGGAGCTTACTTAGGAGACATATCAAAGTACCTCTGGTAAAAATTTCAAGTTCCAGGTCATTATACGTTCGAAGATATAGCCTATGGAAGATAGGTATTTTTACTCATCTTGAATTCAGTTTTATATGACTCGTCTTGGTATTTTTGCTGTAAATTTTTTGGAGGGAGGTTTCAGACAATGAAATGTTGTGGAGACTGAGGATCAATTTCATATTACAGGTGGTTTAAATTTCAAGTTTTGTTTCTCTATACTTTTGGAGATATAGTCCATGGAAAACAAGGTTTGTGACTAAACCTAAAATCAATTATCTTGGCATTTTCGCTATAATTTTTTCCAATGAAGTTTCAGACTCTGAAATTTTCAGAATCCTGATTTAATACGGTGAAGCACATGTGGATTTTTTTTTTATATTTTGAATCATTATGTTTTATGATATATTGTTTGTGGAAGTTAGGGTTTTTGCACAAGTTATTTTCTGGTGATTTTAAGAGCTTTATTCGTGGTTAGCAAGCTCATTAAAAAAAAAAAATAGTTTTTTTCCATGGCTCCAAAGAAAGATCCAAAAATTACTTTACCAATTGAACCTCTAGAAAGATACTCTACAACTCATGAAGAAGAAGAGGAGATACAAAAAAAACTATCCAGATTGAACAATCAAATCAAGGAATTGAATGATAGATCAATGAAAAAGGTTGATTTGATGAATACTAAAACAAAAATGGAAAGAAAGATGGATGCAAATAAATAACTATTCGAAAGGAAGATGGATGAAAATAAGGAACATATGTAAAGAACAATGGAACAAATGCAACATGAGATTATGGGAGCCTTAAATGGGAGGTTCCCTAAAATTGATAAGGTATTTTAAGGGATTCATGAAAATAAAGGTAGTATTCAGGTTGAACGACTTCTTCCATGAGGATTTAACTCCAATAATCGAGTTACTTATGGATGGTCTCCAAAAGGAGTGAACCTTTCCAAAGTTGAATCAAGGAAGTTTGATGGAACATAGGTATTTACCTCGGTGAACCAAACAAAGTAATATTTTGAAATGCATAATATTATGGATGATAAGCAAAGGATTCACATACAAACTTTCAACTTTGAGATAAAACCATATCAATGGTATCAATGCGTCGTTAAAAGGAAGCACCCTTTTTATTATTATACTTGGGTTTTATTTATAAGAGACTTATAAGCACAATATGGGAATGTTTGGGAACATGGATAGTTCATTCAATTGATAAGAATCAAGAACTTAGGTGGTATTGAAGTTTCCTCCATTTTCACGTGTACATCTAATGTTCCATGTTTCTTGCTTAGAGAAGGTAATCGATGACAAGATCCCAGTCCAAACTATTTTACCAGATATTAATGAGGAAGGGAAAATCATATAGAACCAAAAACAATCCTTGAATAAATGATTAAGTGTTTGCAAAAACGAGCAATTATTGAGTACCTCATCAAATTGAAGGACCTATTGGAAGAGGCAACATGGGAAGATGAGTTCTTCATGCAAAAACACCCATAGTTAGTCAAGTCTCGAAGACATCACTTGTTTGAAGGGGAGGAGAATGTTATGCCCTAGACAAAGCCCCGTGTTAAGTATAAACCCCTTATTAAGCCCTAGATATTGAATTATAACAATTCTAGTGTTATATTTGTATGTAGGTTGGAACCCGTCATTATACCCATTCATTATAATTGTAATTTTTGGATATGGCGGTGATTTTGTTTCAAATCTCTTTGGTGGTGAGAGATTATGTGAAACCTGGTGGTGATTTTGTTTCAAATCTCTCATAGATAAATATCGCTCTCCCTTTACCTCACTCGGGCAATGCGAAGTTCTAGCGATAATACTACCTTAGGATTTGTAGTCAACAAAGTCGATGTGGTTGAACTTCAAGGTCGAGGTGAGCCATGTAGTTGCAAGAAGAGTGGTCAAAAGCATGGGAAGGTGGTGAAATATAGGAACAAAGGAGTTTTGTTGGTGGTGGGTGAAGATATGAGGGTAAATCAAATCGTTGAATTAGAGGGTCGGGCACTGGTTGGGAAATTTGTGGTAGAAGGATGTCAGGTGGGTCACTCCTTTTGTGGATGGAAGAAAATTGGGTCTCTAACTTGGGCTACACTCTGATTTTTTATCTATTATCAAAAGGATGGATTGGATTCATTTTTCAATCAAATGAAGATGTCGGGAACATTTTGGTGGGGCGCTAGTATTGGGATCATTATCTATTGTGCACTAAACCTTAAAATCCACTTTTTGATGCCAAGGAGGAAGCATTATCCAACATGCCTACCTGGATTAAGTTTCCCAACCCACCCCTTGAATTCTAGATGGATTATGGGCCGAGGGAAATTGGAGAGGTTTTGGGCACCTATATAACCTCTGATATAAGCTACAAATCCAATAACTTCATATTTTTTGCGCAAATCTTAGTGGCTTTGGATCCTTTTCAAGGCCTTTTTGAATCTATGGAGTTGGCATTATGGGAAAAATCCTACACACAACCACTGGATTATATCAATGTGCCTTTTTAGTGCTTGTGTTGTCATAATATGAGACATGTTCTTACTTACTGTGATCTCACCTTTTCCAAAAAAATATATGGTGACAATAAGTTGGCATTAGAGATCAGGGTTACATCCTCAGATGACAAGCCTGAGGAAGAAGCTCCTGCTATGGATCATCCTCTTCCGAGGCTTTGAGGAGAGGATAACTTAGACTAGTCAAATGTTTATGAGAAAAAGGGGGTCAAGAAAAATTTATGTTTTGGAGACATTCCAATTCCAGTGGCTGAAGGTATGTCAGGCAAATTGGAGGGCAATGAACCGATGGATTTTTTTGGAGATGACTTGGACCTCACAACTTCTCAATAGAGAAAGTTGGAGGCATTGTGGACTGACAACGCAATGTCCTCGGGTTTTAGGTAAGACTTATCATGCTCAAAATTATCTTCATATTTGTCTCAGATTCCCCCTAGGAATATTATGCATGTGCATGGGGTCAATTATGGGTCTTGCACCTCATTTAGGTTGGGCTCGTGTAATATTATTCTTGTGGGTCACGACGAGGATTACATCGTAGTTGAAATCAAGATGGATTATGAGGTTTCAACTCTTCATCATACTAGTACACACAAGCCCACCTCTTCATGTTCTCTCTCAACATCTTCTTATCGAGATCCATACCTTTTAAGATCTCGGGCATCTATTCAAGGCCAGAATCACTCAGGGGAATTGGGTTTTGATGTCCTTAAGAAGTCTGGCCAAGGTAAAGTTTGTCATAAGTTGACTTTGAAACATGCACAAGAGCATGATTTTGGTGAAGTATCTCGGGGAAGAAAAAAATTGCTCTCAAGGGTCCTTAGAGCCGGAATAACCCTTAAGGCAGGTTCACCATGAAAATTATGTCAATAAACATGAGGGGCTTGCGAGGGAGGGCCAAAAACTCTCATTGAGAAGATGTTATAATGTGGATCGGCTCGATATAATTTAGTTCTAGGAAATGATGGGTTGGTGCGATCCTATCATTGATGAGTTGGGGAAATTGTTTTTAAGTTGGGCTTTGTACAAGTTCAACTCCGACGAGAATTCTAGAGGGCTCATTATAGGTCTGTCACCGAACTATGGTCTTTTAAATTGTTTTTCAGTGTTTTCTAGACTCTTCATAGAGGTATTTTACAAGGAATTGGATCGATCTATTACAATACTCAACATCTATGGTACAAATGAGGCAAAGGAGGCCTATTGGAATAAGTTATTTGCGCTAAATTTTCTTCAAACTAAAAATATTTTCATCGAGGGTGATTTGAATTTCACTATCAGTAGGGAAGAAATATGGGGTCTGATGGTCCATGAGGATAAGATTGCTTGGTTCTTCCATGATAAGTTTGAACTGGATGGGTTGGTTGATGTTGAACCAATTCATTTAAGGCTCACATGGAGCAATAATTAGCTTGGTGAAGAGGGGGTCTCTAAATGTCTTTATTGCTTCATTGTGCATCATATTATCCTATAGGACATTGGATCATACCGTTCATAGGTGGGTTGTGTTCACTACTTAGATCATTTCCCATCTTTCTTGAATTAGGTCAGTCGGAGGAAAATCCTAGCTCTCCTTTTAAATATAACCCTTCATGGGTAGATTTGGAGGAATTTAGGACTCTTATCGAGGAGAACTTGACTCCTTTTTAGATTGACTTCAATGTTTCATCCAATGAACATTTTTTCTCGACCCTTCGGAGGTTGAAAGAGAAAGTCTCTCTTTGGGATAGGGATCAGAGATATGCATCAACTCTGAATCTTTAGAACATTGAGGTGGAACTTGAGTCACTTTATGATCGTATGCAAGGAACTCATGGAACAACCTTAGATTTTGAGCTTTTTCATTTTCTGGAAGGTTGTAGGAACCAACATATCTTGGAATATGAAAAGGCCTAGAGACGCAAGAGTCATGCCTTATGGATCGAGGTGAGAGACTATAACACCATTTTTGTTTTCAAAAAATTGCGAATTATAGGAAAAATCACAACACTATTTGGGAGCTTGTTGGTTCACAAGGTAATAAGGCACATGTTTTTATTTTATTTTTCCTCTTTAGGAGTTGACCATTTAAAAGTATTGTTTAAGGAGCCGAAGTAGGTAGAGATGGATAAAATCCTTAAGCAAATATCCTTATTCCAAAGACTCATTGATGAAGAGGTCAATGAGGATTTGTGTCTTTAAATTAGGATCTCCGGGCGGTAATATCCAGCTTTAGAAAGGAAAAATCTCAGGGCTGGATGAATGGACCGGTGAATTATTTGAACATATTTTCGACATTGTTGGAGATGATTTACTTTGGGCGGTTGAAGAAGTTTTCATTTCGGGTAAGTTACTGCAATGTATAAACTCCTCCTTCATTGCGTATCCCCAAGACAAACTGTCCTTTGCACTTTGATGATTTTCAACCTATTGCCCTATGCAATTGTCTTTATAAAATTATAGCAAAAATCATTGCGAATTTTATTAGGCCGATGTTTTCAAATATCATATCTCTTTAACAATTTGGTTTTCTTAAAGGAAGACTTATAAATGAAGTAATTGGATTAGCTCAAGAAGGTCTGCATTCTATAAGAGCACATAAATGACAAGTCTTTGTCATCAAGATAGACCTCTCAAAATCTTATGATAAAATGCATTGGCTCTATTTTTGCCTCTTACTTTTGCACATTGGTTTTGAACTTCCTATGGTCAAATGGATTATCTCTTGTGTTACTACAATTTCCTTTGTAGTCCTAATAAATATGGTGGGTTCCTCTCTCTTCAAATTGACCATAGGTCTTATACAGGGGTGCCCCATGTCATATTACCTATTTCTGTTAATTCCAGACGGCCTTAATTGAGCCATTGTAGAAGAAAAAAGGCCAAACACTTTCCAAGGCATTCGGTTGGGGTGTCATGAATGTATATCTCATTTGATTTTTGTAGACAATGTTCCAATCTTTTGTTTTTGTGCAAAAGATGAAGGCAAACTCTTATATGACATCTTGGCGCTCTTCTATTATGCAACTGGAATGCTCATAAATGCTGATAAATCTATTGTTTACCCTGTTGGTTTAAAGGAGGACAATAGAGACATGTTCTCATCCTTATTCAACTTTCCTATCCATGAGCCAGGGGATGACATGAAGTATCTTGGTTTTATGCTTAAACCAAACAACCATGGCATTGCATATTGGAAATGGCTAGTGTTAGCACCGCCATTTTTCTTTCCACTTAGAGTCGGTTTTAAGTCATGTTGTGACCCATGCGTCCAAACCATGTGAAGTCAGGTACGTAGCACCGTGAGATTGAAATCAACAAGTGGTCGGTTGGCCCTTGGAGATGGGAAGGGATGTCAGAGTTGAAAACTTGCATAAGTGGTATGGGTATGTCTTTTCTAAAGAGTCGAGTCCTGTTAAGAAACCAGTCTCTATGTGCCCCAGGTCGAGTCAAGTAGTTAATGGAAGTCACATCGGCAAGTACAAAATATATTATCAGTCCATCATGAAGGCAAAGGGAATGAAAAATTGTGACGTTCATATCATGTATGCCCAGCAAGCCTTATCGTCTGTATTTGACATGTGGGGATTTTCCATGGAAAACCTGCAACTCAACTCAAAACATCTCGTCGCCATAAATTCACTATCCTCCACAATGATGCCTTCTTCTGTCCGACTCGCTATAAATCTCATATGCCCGATACTCTTTTCAGTTATAGAACCAGGCCCACACTCTGTTTGCAATTTCTCTTGCCAGTCTAGTTTGTTAAAATTTCTCCCCTTTGTGGGTAGGTTGGATATATTGCGTGCAGAATACACACTAGCCGTGCCATGGAGACCTCTCAGAGCGTAAGGAAAGGCATGCAGCACAACAAAATTGCAAGGTCCAAACCCCAAAACGACTGGGAGTAGTTCTCATCTGCAACAGACATTCCCAAAGACGTGAAAGGAGTCATTTCTTTACCTGCAGAGAAGACCAGATCAAACTGTGCGGAACCTGAAGCAGAGGGATTTGCACAGGAAGGGAAGACAGTAGAAGCACTGCCTCCTCAACAAAAAATGCCTCGGAGGAGGGGCAGGCCAAGGAAGAAAAAGGAATACGTGGAAGCTCATATTTTAGAAGATCCACGGGTTAGATCGATGGTCGAAGAACTATTCATGCATGCCATCCGGCTAGAGCCTGCTGGAGGATCAAGCCGTGAAGGCAGGAGCAGAATAGGGAAAGTGGATATCACAGGAGTGAATGAACAAGAGTCGTCTCCACAATTAAAGCAGGCAAAGCTAGCTATCACTAAACTCTATAAGGAAAACATGGAGTTAAGGCGACAACTAGCGACAAAGACTATGAAAGCATCAACATCGCAAGGTCACGAAGGGAACGTGGGATGGCTAAAAAGATAGCTCAGGGAGGCACAATACACCATTGTACACCTGCGAGAAGCTCAGAGACTGACAAAACAAAGGCATACAGAGTATTCTAGAGAATGCAAAGCAGTCAAAAAGGAATCCCACGTGTCTCTCAACAGCGTGCGGAAAAAATGAGTCTAACTGACGCTCGTCTCTGCGTCTGCACACATAAAAAAAATCTTGTCAGTTTTGAAGGACAGGTTTACCCAAAGCACTCTACCATTTTGATAACGGCCATGAAAATCAAACAACCACTTGTTGCACACATTTTTCCAGCAAATGAGCACGCAATAGAAATCAATGCCGTTATAGTAGATAGTAAGTTCCTGACAGACACATGTTCGCTCGGATACACTAACACATCTTTACTTCATATTGATACCTGACCGATGATTAGATCCTCATGGAAAATTTGCGAACGATTGTGGGTAAATAGATGTGATTATTGTCTATTTTTGGAAAGCGCCATGCAAAGAGTCTCCAACGCATGCTACTCAGTTTTCCTAGTTTTAGGTTAGCAGTTAGAAAGAAGGGTAGCCCAAGCGACACCCTCATTGATATATTTCATCTTTTCGATGTAATCTAGGTTGGTTGGAAAATTTGGTAGATGACAACTATTGTATGTAATCTGAGTTTTTGACCGAAATTTAATGCAAAGTTCCTGTAACTTGACGAAAAGATTCTAGTTGTAGCAGTTGGATGTATTGTGCCTCTTTCTTTGCGTATGTGCTTCCTATCATCTTTTTTTGTCTATTTCAGAATGAATTTTCGAACATGTGGATTCCCTGTGCAGTGCCCCTTATTCGCGCCACTTAGACCAAACTTTTTCCTCTAAAAGATAACTCTGAATTTGCCCACAGCCCACAGTAGCTCTCTTAGTTACTTCCTATGTTTTCTCCCGCCACACATTACGATTTTACACTGAAGGTTGTTGCTCGCCTAGCCTTATCCTCTCAAGTTCAGTCACTGAGTCATTTGTGTCTGTCATTTCCTCAAATCGACTCCATAGCCCAAGTTTTACTTTCTTGCGCCAATATAACCAGAACTCATTATATCAAAGGTGTTAAATCTAGCCACTGTTTTCAAAGCCATATCCCGCGTAGAGACCATGCCTCCCGAGAGAGCCTTCTCCATATTCGAAAGGCTTGTTTTGGGTCTCAAAGTTGGATTAAAAATTTACCTTCGTCATTTGTTTAATCAGACGAACAAATTTATGGAGTGCTAACATTCTGGCGTCGTTGCCGGGGATGAAATTGAATAGATTTTCCCTGGGAGAACGACTAACGTTGCAGTTTGACCCCTGAGGGTAACAGAGGGACAAACATCCGTACTGGTTGAAATGCTTACCCTGACGACTGTTAATGTTTATGCCATTATTATAGTTCTTTGCATTTCATAAGATAAGAGCATAATAAGAACAAGATCACTGAGAAATACACATCCACAAGAGACACAACATTTATCTTGGGAAACCCTCTAGGGGAAGAAAACCCAACA
>ML794952.1:230842-258448 GCA_009831015.1 Picea engelmannii
GTAGAAGTAGATTGCATAGGAGAAAGAAGTTATTGTTTCTTCACCTATGATGGTGCCTACACAACACCCCACCAAGCCCAAAGATAACAGGTTGGTGGAACAGATTCAACCCCACCAACAACAGGTTCATGATAGCCTTCCACAGACCAAGCAACACAACTTCTCCAACAAGGCACACAACTCACCAAGATTCAGATTCAGAAAACACTTTTCCCTCTTCCTCGGGAACTCAACATAATGGAGACCATTGATTCCTAAAGGGGGGGGATTGATCCAAGTGGATATTGGTGGCCACCCACCTGTTCCAAATTCCAACACTCATCTTGACAGTCTTCAGTTCAACACGTTTCTCTGTAATGGGGAGATTTCTTTGTAATTGTGGATTATGTAATTACGAGGCTATCCTAAATCTCTGCACAACACCCAGGTGGATATTGGTGACCGCCCACCTATTCCAACTAGCTTATTTAAGAAGTTTTCATGTCAGTACATCTTTCTGTACTTCTAGGTCCGTTTTGGGGCTCTAAACAATGTTTTCTTGGCTTTCCACAGTCAAACTAAAGACAAAGTCAAAGTTTGATGACATAATGTGTAGTTCTTGAAAATACCTTTCCAATGGGCTATCACATGCCTAAAACGAAAATCGTATGCGAAAGTTACGACCCTAGGAAGTTAATGTACTAACTTACCCCAACGGGGCCCACATGACTTTTGGCACTTCATCTCCTAGGGTTAGGTTTTTGGATGTCTAAGGTTTTTGCATTCATGTTTATCATAAAAAGGCCTTCAGAGCCTCATTATAATCATCTTCTTGCAAATGAGTTTAGCTGTCAGATCTCTTCTCAGAGATAAAGCTGCCACCATTCTAGCAAGTCTTACACTCTATATTTTTATAGTCTCTATACATTTCTTTAATTAATGGAAATCATGTATTGTTGTATCTTACTGTTTCTGGCAATTTTTTTGAGTATTTCATTGTAATATATTTCCTTTCATTTCATTTCGAAAATAATCGGGATTGGGTTGACCCTATAAAGGATTAGTAACTCCTGGATATAGTTGTCCAGAATATAGGCCAGTGATAGTAGGGATAGAAGGACTTGCAAGAGCGGCTTGCCCCCAGGATTGTGGATGTTGTACCCACATAGGAGTTTGGTATGTGGTTGAAGGTTGCCCCCCAATAAAAAGTTTCCCTCCAGCTGAAGGTTTCCCCTGAACTAAAGGTTGACCTCCCATTGAATATTGACCTCCAACGAAGGGTGTACCCATTTGTAAAGTTGGAGAGGGATGGTGAGTAGCTTGTGTAACCATGGATGTGTGAACGACTTGACTATTGGCCATATGACCGATGGGACGACCAAGTAAAGCGCTTAGTGTGTGCATGTATGGAAATAGTGAAGAATGAATATTACCTTACGCATGTACGAAGGGAGATGTATCCACAAGTGGTTGTGTCCGAGTTACTTGGGTCACTGATGTTCCCAGTAAATAAGAAGCACCAACAGTATCAACTACAAGAGTTATGGATAATGATAAATTCCCAAGTCCTTCTGGGAAACTAAAAGTTGGTTGATTCATGCCAAGAGATCGCCTAGTGGCTGAAGCAAATGGTAAATTGTAAGAAGAATAAGCATAAAGAAATGTCGATGATGAAATTTCAATGAGTAATGGGCCATGCAGATCAATGATAGGAGGATTTACATGGAGGAAAATGCCTTCTACAAAGGTTGTAACCAATTGTTCTTCATGATGGCCACTTCTGAGAGTTACACCCCCGACTTCCAAATGCATTTCCTCATTAACAAATCCTTTATCAAAGTGAAATGTTTCAAAGAAAATAAAAAGGGCTCAATACCAAACAACCTTTTCAAACTCTAGTTGATGAAAACTTCTAACCAGTCAAGCAATCTCAAAACTTTGCGAGAGGAATATTAGACAACTGAAAGGTAGGATGAACCAAGGGATCTTGTTAACCCAAGGGGACCATACAATTTCACAAGTAGGAGAAGTTTGAAAAATCAAAGAAGCAAATGAAATGAGTGATGAATGTCAATTTTTTAGTCAAAGCAAAGTTAAAGACAAACCAAAAGACTTTGGGCTAAAAGCCTCTTAACAACAGGCTAAGCAAAGCAGGGAAAAAACTCTTGGATTCACCCAATGGAAGGGACTGACACCCCTATTACCAAAGGAATATAGTGCTATGGCACTCCCTAGGAGACCAATGGGGAGCGCCAGTCAGGATAGTGGAGCCCTGGTAGTCATTACAGGGGAGTGTTGGTCCTGAAAGTGCTTGAAAAAGGCACAAAAAAGCTTAAACTCGACAAATATTTTGTTAATAAATCTGTAAACTTCTTGATGAAGATGAGGGAAGGGGAAATGGCTTAGAATCAAGAATCGAACAAACAAGATCCAATCATAAACAAATGTTTTAGATGAACCAAAAGAAATACTAGCAACGTCCTTTCCTAGTTGAGTCGCCATTTTTTTGTTATGAGAAATCTTACCCTAGGACAGGTTAAGGTCTCCTTTGGACCAAGACCCCTTCTTTGGTCCAAAGATAGAAGTAAACAAATTGTTGCTACTTTCCTTATAGATCTATTTCACTAACCTATAGATAGAAAGAGGAAGACACTTGTGTTTCCTAAACTTTGTCCTTGTTGCTTCGTCCTTTTGTTTTGTTGCTCCAATTCCTTCAGCGACCAAAGAGACCTACAAAAGAAGAAGCAAGAAAACCTTCCTACTTCTACTAGATTCTGTTAGATAAAAAATAGATCTATGTATACCTGATTTGACTTAAACATAGAAATTATCATGAACAACATAATGAAAGGAATATGAAAGTTGATATTAAATGGAAAGCCAAAAGAAGGCACTTACAAAGCACGTTTCACACTGCAACAATCTTCTCCAAGATCTCCTCATCCAACCCTTGCACGGAATTCTTAAGATCAAAATGATGATACTTCAATGGATTTTTCTTTCTCAAGATCAAAGGTTTAATATCTGAAATCTTTCCCCTTTTTACCATGGAAATGCCTTCAATTTATAGGATTGGGAGGCTCAACCACTATGGGTTATTTATGGAAGTGGTTGAGGACATGGTTCCATGAATTGGGATTTGATTCTAAGATAGAGGCATAGAATTGGATTCGAGCAAAACCAACCTCATTTCTTCAGATCTTTCCCTTAGGAAAATGTGGGATTCTCCATATTTTCCTCTAACCAAAGTGGCGCTCCCTATAATTTAGAGATAAGGCACCAGTGGCGCTCCCTTAACATGGCAAGGGGAGCGCTAATGCTCCCTATACATGGTTAGGGGGCACCACCCTTCATAAATGCCCCCAAAATGGTCGAATTTTCAAGTAAAAGGCATGTTTATGACCTTGAAATGATGAGTTTCTTACTCCAACATGACTTAGGGATCATGGAAAATGTTTTTCATGGCATCAACAAGTTGTGACACTTGGAAAAGTGCATGCGACACTTAGTAAGGTGCATACGACACTTGAAAAAGTGCATGTGACACTTAACAAGGTGCATACGACACTTTGTGACACTTAGGGTGCAACACTTAAGTGTGGCATTTTGATGTGTAACACTAGTGTTAATTCTTAGACAAAGCCCCATGTCAAGTATACAACCCTAAATATTGAATTATTACAATTCTAGTGTTATATATGTATGTAAGCTATAACCCTTCATTGTACCTTTTCATTATAATTGTACCCTTTGTCTCTTGTATATATACCAAAGAGACCCAGTCTTAGGATCAGATTATCTAATCTTATACATTGAGTATATTGTAAAAGGAGGTTTCCCCCTTGAAATCTATTGTTATTCATTTACTTTGTATCATTCTCGAGGCATTGGTTCCCAACATTTGGTATGAGTGCATCAATCCTAGGGTGTTGTTGCTTTAAATGAGTCAACTTGGAATTTTCACTAATTTATGGGATGCTTCAGTCAAAAAAATTTGGAGCTTACTTAGGAGACATATCAAAGTACCTCTGGTAAAAATTTCAAGTTCCAGGTCATTATACGTTCGAAGATATAGCCTATGGAAGATAGGTATTTTTACTCATCTTGAATTCAGTTTTATATGACTCGTCTTGGTATTTTTGCTGTAAATTTTTTGGAGGGAGGTTTCAGACAATGAAATGTTGTGGAGACTGAGGATCAATTTCATATTACAGGTGGTTTAAATTTCAAGTTTTGTTTCTCTATACTTTTGGAGATATAGTCCATGGAAAACAAGGTTTGTGACTAAACCTAAAATCAATTATCTTGGCATTTTCGCTATAATTTTTTCCAATGAAGTTTCAGACTCTGAAATTTTCAGAATCCTGATTTAATACGGTGAAGCACATGTGGATTTTTTTTTTATATTTTGAATCATTATGTTTTATGATATATTGTTTGTGGAAGTTAGGGTTTTTGCACAAGTTATTTTCTGGTGATTTTAAGAGCTTTATTCGTGGTTAGCAAGCTCATTAAAAAAAAAAAATAGTTTTTTTCCATGGCTCCAAAGAAAGATCCAAAAATTACTTTACCAATTGAACCTCTAGAAAGATACTCTACAACTCATGAAGAAGAAGAGGAGATACAAAAAAAACTATCCAGATTGAACAATCAAATCAAGGAATTGAATGATAGATCAATGAAAAAGGTTGATTTGATGAATACTAAAACAAAAATGGAAAGAAAGATGGATGCAAATAAATAACTATTCGAAAGGAAGATGGATGAAAATAAGGAACATATGTAAAGAACAATGGAACAAATGCAACATGAGATTATGGGAGCCTTAAATGGGAGGTTCCCTAAAATTGATAAGGTATTTTAAGGGATTCATGAAAATAAAGGTAGTATTCAGGTTGAACGACTTCTTCCATGAGGATTTAACTCCAATAATCGAGTTACTTATGGATGGTCTCCAAAAGGAGTGAACCTTTCCAAAGTTGAATCAAGGAAGTTTGATGGAACATAGGTATTTACCTCGGTGAACCAAACAAAGTAATATTTTGAAATGCATAATATTATGGATGATAAGCAAAGGATTCACATACAAACTTTCAACTTTGAGATAAAACCATATCAATGGTATCAATGCGTCGTTAAAAGGAAGCACCCTTTTTATTATTATACTTGGGTTTTATTTATAAGAGACTTATAAGCACAATATGGGAATGTTTGGGAACATGGATAGTTCATTCAATTGATAAGAATCAAGAACTTAGGTGGTATTGAAGTTTCCTCCATTTTCACGTGTACATCTAATGTTCCATGTTTCTTGCTTAGAGAAGGTAATCGATGACAAGATCCCAGTCCAAACTATTTTACCAGATATTAATGAGGAAGGGAAAATCATATAGAACCAAAAACAATCCTTGAATAAATGATTAAGTGTTTGCAAAAACGAGCAATTATTGAGTACCTCATCAAATTGAAGGACCTATTGGAAGAGGCAACATGGGAAGATGAGTTCTTCATGCAAAAACACCCATAGTTAGTCAAGTCTCGAAGACATCACTTGTTTGAAGGGGAGGAGAATGTTATGCCCTAGACAAAGCCCCGTGTTAAGTATAAACCCCTTATTAAGCCCTAGATATTGAATTATAACAATTCTAGTGTTATATTTGTATGTAGGTTGGAACCCGTCATTATACCCATTCATTATAATTGTAATTTTTGGATATGGCGGTGATTTTGTTTCAAATCTCTTTGGTGGTGAGAGATTATGTGAAACCTGGTGGTGATTTTGTTTCAAATCTCTCATAGATAAATATCGCTCTCCCTTTACCTCACTCGGGCAATGCGAAGTTCTAGCGATAATACTACCTTAGGATTTGTAGTCAACAAAGTCGATGTGGTTGAACTTCAAGGTCGAGGTGAGCCATGTAGTTGCAAGAAGAGTGGTCAAAAGCATGGGAAGGTGGTGAAATATAGGAACAAAGGAGTTTTGTTGGTGGTGGGTGAAGATATGAGGGTAAATCAAATCGTTGAATTAGAGGGTCGGGCACTGGTTGGGAAATTTGTGGTAGAAGGATGTCAGGTGGGTCACTCCTTTTGTGGATGGAAGAAAATTGGGTCTCTAACTTGGGCTACACTCTGATTTTTTATCTATTATCAAAAGGATGGATTGGATTCATTTTTCAATCAAATGAAGATGTCGGGAACATTTTGGTGGGGCGCTAGTATTGGGATCATTATCTATTGTGCACTAAACCTTAAAATCCACTTTTTGATGCCAAGGAGGAAGCATTATCCAACATGCCTACCTGGATTAAGTTTCCCAACCCACCCCTTGAATTCTAGATGGATTATGGGCCGAGGGAAATTGGAGAGGTTTTGGGCACCTATATAACCTCTGATATAAGCTACAAATCCAATAACTTCATATTTTTTGCGCAAATCTTAGTGGCTTTGGATCCTTTTCAAGGCCTTTTTGAATCTATGGAGTTGGCATTATGGGAAAAATCCTACACACAACCACTGGATTATATCAATGTGCCTTTTTAGTGCTTGTGTTGTCATAATATGAGACATGTTCTTACTTACTGTGATCTCACCTTTTCCAAAAAAATATATGGTGACAATAAGTTGGCATTAGAGATCAGGGTTACATCCTCAGATGACAAGCCTGAGGAAGAAGCTCCTGCTATGGATCATCCTCTTCCGAGGCTTTGAGGAGAGGATAACTTAGACTAGTCAAATGTTTATGAGAAAAAGGGGGTCAAGAAAAATTTATGTTTTGGAGACATTCCAATTCCAGTGGCTGAAGGTATGTCAGGCAAATTGGAGGGCAATGAACCGATGGATTTTTTTGGAGATGACTTGGACCTCACAACTTCTCAATAGAGAAAGTTGGAGGCATTGTGGACTGACAACGCAATGTCCTCGGGTTTTAGGTAAGACTTATCATGCTCAAAATTATCTTCATATTTGTCTCAGATTCCCCCTAGGAATATTATGCATGTGCATGGGGTCAATTATGGGTCTTGCACCTCATTTAGGTTGGGCTCGTGTAATATTATTCTTGTGGGTCACGACGAGGATTACATCGTAGTTGAAATCAAGATGGATTATGAGGTTTCAACTCTTCATCATACTAGTACACACAAGCCCACCTCTTCATGTTCTCTCTCAACATCTTCTTATCGAGATCCATACCTTTTAAGATCTCGGGCATCTATTCAAGGCCAGAATCACTCAGGGGAATTGGGTTTTGATGTCCTTAAGAAGTCTGGCCAAGGTAAAGTTTGTCATAAGTTGACTTTGAAACATGCACAAGAGCATGATTTTGGTGAAGTATCTCGGGGAAGAAAAAAATTGCTCTCAAGGGTCCTTAGAGCCGGAATAACCCTTAAGGCAGGTTCACCATGAAAATTATGTCAATAAACATGAGGGGCTTGCGAGGGAGGGCCAAAAACTCTCATTGAGAAGATGTTATAATGTGGATCGGCTCGATATAATTTAGTTCTAGGAAATGATGGGTTGGTGCGATCCTATCATTGATGAGTTGGGGAAATTGTTTTTAAGTTGGGCTTTGTACAAGTTCAACTCCGACGAGAATTCTAGAGGGCTCATTATAGGTCTGTCACCGAACTATGGTCTTTTAAATTGTTTTTCAGTGTTTTCTAGACTCTTCATAGAGGTATTTTACAAGGAATTGGATCGATCTATTACAATACTCAACATCTATGGTACAAATGAGGCAAAGGAGGCCTATTGGAATAAGTTATTTGCGCTAAATTTTCTTCAAACTAAAAATATTTTCATCGAGGGTGATTTGAATTTCACTATCAGTAGGGAAGAAATATGGGGTCTGATGGTCCATGAGGATAAGATTGCTTGGTTCTTCCATGATAAGTTTGAACTGGATGGGTTGGTTGATGTTGAACCAATTCATTTAAGGCTCACATGGAGCAATAATTAGCTTGGTGAAGAGGGGGTCTCTAAATGTCTTTATTGCTTCATTGTGCATCATATTATCCTATAGGACATTGGATCATACCGTTCATAGGTGGGTTGTGTTCACTACTTAGATCATTTCCCATCTTTCTTGAATTAGGTCAGTCGGAGGAAAATCCTAGCTCTCCTTTTAAATATAACCCTTCATGGGTAGATTTGGAGGAATTTAGGACTCTTATCGAGGAGAACTTGACTCCTTTTTAGATTGACTTCAATGTTTCATCCAATGAACATTTTTTCTCGACCCTTCGGAGGTTGAAAGAGAAAGTCTCTCTTTGGGATAGGGATCAGAGATATGCATCAACTCTGAATCTTTAGAACATTGAGGTGGAACTTGAGTCACTTTATGATCGTATGCAAGGAACTCATGGAACAACCTTAGATTTTGAGCTTTTTCATTTTCTGGAAGGTTGTAGGAACCAACATATCTTGGAATATGAAAAGGCCTAGAGACGCAAGAGTCATGCCTTATGGATCGAGGTGAGAGACTATAACACCATTTTTGTTTTCAAAAAATTGCGAATTATAGGAAAAATCACAACACTATTTGGGAGCTTGTTGGTTCACAAGGTAATAAGGCACATGTTTTTATTTTATTTTTCCTCTTTAGGAGTTGACCATTTAAAAGTATTGTTTAAGGAGCCGAAGTAGGTAGAGATGGATAAAATCCTTAAGCAAATATCCTTATTCCAAAGACTCATTGATGAAGAGGTCAATGAGGATTTGTGTCTTTAAATTAGGATCTCCGGGCGGTAATATCCAGCTTTAGAAAGGAAAAATCTCAGGGCTGGATGAATGGACCGGTGAATTATTTGAACATATTTTCGACATTGTTGGAGATGATTTACTTTGGGCGGTTGAAGAAGTTTTCATTTCGGGTAAGTTACTGCAATGTATAAACTCCTCCTTCATTGCGTATCCCCAAGACAAACTGTCCTTTGCACTTTGATGATTTTCAACCTATTGCCCTATGCAATTGTCTTTATAAAATTATAGCAAAAATCATTGCGAATTTTATTAGGCCGATGTTTTCAAATATCATATCTCTTTAACAATTTGGTTTTCTTAAAGGAAGACTTATAAATGAAGTAATTGGATTAGCTCAAGAAGGTCTGCATTCTATAAGAGCACATAAATGACAAGTCTTTGTCATCAAGATAGACCTCTCAAAATCTTATGATAAAATGCATTGGCTCTATTTTTGCCTCTTACTTTTGCACATTGGTTTTGAACTTCCTATGGTCAAATGGATTATCTCTTGTGTTACTACAATTTCCTTTGTAGTCCTAATAAATATGGTGGGTTCCTCTCTCTTCAAATTGACCATAGGTCTTATACAGGGGTGCCCCATGTCATATTACCTATTGCTGTTAATTCCAGACGGCCTTAATTGAGCCATTGTAGAGGAAAAAAGGCGAAACACTTTCCAAGGCATTTGGTCGGGGTGTCGTGAATGTATACCTCATTTGATTTTTGTAGACAATGTTCCAATCTTTTGTTTTTGTGCAAAAGATGAAGGCAAACTCTTATATGACATCTTGGTGCTCTTCTATTATGCAACTGGAATGCTCATCAATGCTGATAAATCTATTGTTTACCCTGTTGTTTTAAAGGAGGACAATAGAGACATGTTCTCATCCTTATTCAACTTTCCTATCCATGAGCCAGGGGATGACATCAAGTATCCTAGTTTTATGCTTAAACCAAACAACCATGGCATTGCATATTGGAAATGGCTAGTGTTAGCGCCGCCATTTTTCTTTCCAGTTAGAGTCGGTTTTAAGTCATGTTGTGACCCATGCGTCCAAACCATGTGAAGTCAGGTATGTAGCACCGTGAGATTGAAATCAACAAGTGGCTGGTTGGCCCTTGGAGATGGGAAGGGATGTCAGAGTTGAAAACTTGCATAAGTGGTATGGGTATGTCTTTTCTAAAGAGTCGAGTCCTGTTAAGAAACCAATCTCTATGTGCCCCAGGTCGAGTCAAGTAGTTAATGGAAGTCACATCGGCAAGTACAACATATATTATCAGTCCATCATGAAGGCAGAGGGAATGAAAAATTGTGACGTTCATATCATGTATGCCCAACAAGCCTTATCGCCTGTATTTGACACGTGGGGATTTTCCATGGAAAACCTGCAACTCAACTCAAAACATCTTGTTGCCATAAATTCACTATCCTCCACAATGATGCCTTCTTCTGTCTGAATCGCTATAAATCTCATATGCCCGACACTCTTTTCAGTTGTAGAACCAGGCCCACACTCTGTTTGCAATTTCTCTTGCCAGTCTAGTTTGTTCAAATTTCTCCCCTTTGTGGGTAGGCTGGATATATTGCACGTAGAATACACACTAGCCGATCCATGGCGGCCTCTCAGAGCATAAGGAAAGGCATGCAGAGCAACAAAATTGCAAGGTCCAAACCCAAAAACAACTGGGAGTAGTTCTCATCTGCAACAGACATTCCCAAAGACGTGAAAGGAGTCATTCCTTTACCCGCAGAGAAGACCAGATCAAACTGTGCGGAACTTGAAGCAGAGGGATTTGCACAGGAAGGGAAGACAGTAGAAGCACTGCCTCCTCAACAAAAAATGCCTCGGAGGAGGGGCAGGCCAAGGAAGAAAAAGGAATCCGTGGAAGCTCATATTTTAGAAGAGCCACGGGCTAGATCGATGGTCGAAGAACTATTCATGCATGCCATCCGGCTAGAGCCTGTTGGAGGATCAAGCTGTGAAGGCAGGAGAAGAACAGGGAAAGTGGATATCACAGGAGTGAATGAACAAGAGTCATCTCCACAATTAAAGCAGGCAAAGCTAGCTATCAATGAACTCTATAAGGAAAATATGGAGTTAAGGCGACAACTAGCGAAAAAGACTATGAAAGCATCAACATCGCAAGGTCACGAAGGGAACGTGGGATGGCTAAAAACATAGCTCAGGGAGGCGCAAGACACCATTGTACACCTGTGAGAAGCTCAGAGACTGACAAAATAAAGGCATACAGAGTATTCTAGAGAATGCAAAGTGGTCGAAAAGGAATCCCACGTGTCTCTCAGCAGCGTGCGGAAAAAATGAGTCTAACTGACGCTCGTCTCTGCGTCTGCACACATAAGAAAAATATTGTCAGTTTTGAAGGACAGGTTTCCCCAAAGCACTCTACCATTTTGATAACGGCCATGAAAATCAAACAGCCACTTGTTGCACACATTTTTCCAGCAAATGAGCACGCAACAGAAATCAATGCCGTTATAGCAGATAGTAAGTTCCTGACAGACACATGTTCGCTCGGATACACTAACACATCTTTCCTTCATATCGATACCTGACCGATGATTAGATCCTCATGGAAAATTTGCGAACGATTGTGGGTAAACAGATGTGATTATTGTCTATTTTTGGAAAGCGCCATGCAGAGAGTCTCCAACGCATGCTACTCGATTTTCCTAGTTTTAGGTTAGCAGTTAGAAAGAAGGGTAGCCCAAGCGACACCCTCATTGATATATTTCATCTTTTCGATGTAAGCCAGGTTGGTTGGAAAATTTGGTAGATGAAAACTATTGTATGTAATCTTAGTTTTTGACCGAAATTTAATGCAAAGTTCCTGTAACTTGACGAAAATATTCTAGTTGTAGCAGTTGGATGTATTGTGCCTCTTTCTTTGCGTATGTGCTTCCTATCATCTTTTTTTGTCTATTTCAGAATGAATTTTCGAACATGTGGATTCCCTGTGCAGTGCCCCTTGTTCGCGCCACTTAGACCAAACGTTTTCCTCTAAAAGATAACTCTGAATTCGCCCACAATAGCGCTCTGAGTTACTTCCTATGTTTTCTCCTGCCACACATTACGATTTTACACTGAAGGTTGTTGCTCGCCTAGCCTTATCCTCTCAAGTTCAGTCACTGAGTCATTTGTGTCTGTCATTTCCTCAAATCGACTCCATAGCCCAAGTTTTACTTTCTTGCACCAATATAACCAGAACCCATTATATCAAAGGTGTTAAATCTAGCCACTGTTTTCAAAGCCATATCCCGCGCAGAGACCACGCCTCTCGAGAGAGCCTTCTCCATATTCGAAATGCTTGTTTTGGGTCTCAAATTTGGATTAAAAATTTACCTTCGTCATTTGTTTAATCAGACGAACAAATTTATGGAGTGCTAACATTCTGGCATCGTTGCCGGGGATGAAATTGAATAGATTTTCCCTGGGAGAATGACTAACATTGCAGTTTGACCCCTGAGGGTAACAGAGGGACAAACATCAGTACTGGTTGAAATGCTTACCCTGACGACTCTAGTCCAAATAGACCAGTAGCTCCAAGTAGCACAGTTCAGGAACCCTAGATCCAAAGACGATTTATACTATAGCAAATCCTGACCTAAACCCCACAGAGCCTGTGTATGACCCCGAGAAGATTCTACGCAGGACTAGAGAGCAAGCGCCATACTAGTTCTACTACCTGGACAGAAGCCCATCCTTACCCAAAGATGACGCGTAGAGCATTGATGACCTTGAGTTTGACAAATTCTTCGAGAAAACTCTGTTCAGGTCTAAGTTAGAAACCAATCTGGACGAGACTATTTTTTACCTGAATAAATTCCAAGCCCTAATATCAAATAACATCCCTTAGAATCAGAATCCTCCTAGGGCTATGGCTGCAAGATTCGCCCCCCTCATCCTGCTAGCCCAATTACATGACTTGCCTTAGAATTATAGCCAGAGAATCAAGCTCTATGACACTGAAGGAAATGTTTCCGCTCAGAGGAACCTAGAATGGTTTAATGATTTCATTGATCTGGAGGAGGTGGACTATGCAGACCCAAAAATGAGGTTGTTTGCGCAGATCCTTTTGGGAGATGTAAGAAAATGGTTCAAGGCCCTCCCGCCCGCGAGCATTTGGGACTTTGCCGCTTTCGAGACGTCATTCCTAAATAAATGGGGGGACAAGAAAAACCCTCTGCAACTGCTAACACAATACAATAATATGAGGAAAGCACTGGAACAGACAATGTAGGAATTCTTAGCCCGCTTCCTGAAGGTGTACAAATCAATCCCTACCAAAGTCAAGCCTCCTCCCGGTGTTGCGCAGTTGCGGTACGCTGATTCCTTCAAAAGTGATTTCACCTTGTTGTTGAGAGAAAGAAGATCAACGAATCTAGATGCTATAATGAGTAACGCTATCGAAGTCGAAGTAAACATGATGGCATTGACAAAAATAAAACCAAGGTTTAACCAAGGCGACAAGAGACCCCAGGGAGATGCACATCCATCGACGTTGCGGTCCTCAGTCGAAAAATTTGACATGATGATGAAGACCATGGAGAAGTTGATGGAGAGAATGTCAATGGGAAACATACCTGCTGCCCAAGAATAGAACGACCCACAACTAATGAATCAAAACCTCATAAGGGGTCAAGTCCCTCAGATCAGACAGAGGGAATAGAAATAGAAAAGGGATCAAGGTGGCCAACAGATGAGACCTCCATTCCAGAACAAATACGCAGACAGGGACTTCTACCAGACATTCGACGACTAGATGCATTGTTGTGATGATAAAAACTCGCGTGTGTTCTTGACAAAGAGTGAGCATGACCAGTATATGAGAAAAAACAACGAATTCATGTTGGAGACAGACGATGATATGATACTCAAAATAGATGATGTGTCATCTTGGGAAACAAAAGAGTTTAGGAAAGGCTATCAAAATGCCATCATGTAGTTCCAGAAGAAGTACAACCTCTGGAGCAAAGACGTGCCCACTGAGTCACAAAAAATGAATCCCATAAGGAATTCTCTGGTGGACACCCCTTCCACAAGCTGACCAAGGTCGGACATCGTGACCAAGGACGCGATGGAGAAGGATAAGTTGAAAGAGGAGGCCCCTAAGAAAGCTTAGGAGACAAGCCAAGAGGCAAGAGAAAAAAGAGGTAGAGAAAGTCTGTTCCCCTTTAAATTTTGAACATGAGATGGCCAAAATCAAGATTTTTGTCCCATTCAACAAACTCATTAGAAAGGGTGAGTATCGGGAGAAAATCATTAAAATGATGAAAGTGGGAGGGAGCCCCGATACTTTGAATATCCAAGATGATCACCCCGCTATCCTTTTTTGTCTATGCATTGAAGAGATAAATGATACTGAGGACGTCCCGCCTTTCTATGTTAGTCTAAAAGTCCATGACATGACCCTACATAACACTATGTTGGATTCTGACGTGTCGCACAACCTCATGACAAAGGTGATCATGGATGAATTGGGTCTGGATATCACTAGGCCATACAAGGACCTTTTCTCTTTTGATTCGAGGAAAGTCGAGTGTTTGGGCCTTATCGAAGACCTATTTGTGTCGTTGGCTCAAATCCTCGCTAATAACATGGTCATGGACGTTGTCGTCGCGGACATACCCCCAAAGTTTGGCATTCTTCTATCAAGGTCATGGGCTGCGTAGTTGAAGGGCACTTTACAGATGGATATGTCATACGCCACCATCCCTATTTTTGGCCATGACAGAAGGTTGTACAGAGAAGTGTTGCTGAAATACATGGTAAGTAGCAAGACACAGCCAGAAAATCATCCCATATATGCCATCGACACTGAGGTGGGTTCTTCTATATTCTACAATGACCTAAGTTTCGAAGAGGAAGGACCGACAACCATCATAACAACTGACGAGAAAAATGCATGAGAAACAATAGAGTGCATCGACCCAAAATACCGTGTGGGAAATGGGGTGTGGAACATGAGTTTTGACAGCGCAGTCAGCAGAGAAGGAGCTGGGGCCAATGTATGGTTAAGCCCCCCTGAAGCAAGCACAAAGCTGTGCTCATACAAGCTCGCATTTGAATGCACTAACACCATGGCCGAGTATGAATCACTAATCTTGGGCTTACAAGTTTTGAATGAATTGGGTGCACAGAAGATAACAGTGTGCAGAGATTCTGAGCTGATCATAAATCAAGTAAAGGGTGTATATCATACCAAACACCCCAGGCTAAGAGCGTACAAAAATTTGGCTCTGGACCTCCTCGAAGGATTTTTTGAGTATGACCTATCTGCTATCCCTAGAGAGAAAAATTAGATTGGTGATGCATTGGCCACCTCAGCCTCGGTTTTTAAGATCCCCATCTTCCCAAACAAAAGATATGAAATTGAGGTCAAGCACAGGCCGACAGTACCTGATAATATCAAACATTGGCAAGTTTTTGATGATGACAAACAAGTGGAAATATTCCTCCTTATGAGTGACGAGTTCACTAATACAAATATTGACGAGGAATTCTGCAGCGACGAAGATGAGAGTGCAGATGCATGCATTAACGATGACCCTTTCCAAAACCAGATCGCAGGAAGGGACATAATACAACTAAAAAATAATATCATTCCAAAGGGGCTGGTGCCACTAGAAAAGTTGTTTGATGAGAATGATGTGGATAAAATCCCCAAGATCACTGTGAGCGAAGAAGACGTGGAAGATTGCAACATTGAGACTGAGGAGAACCTGAAGATGGGAAAATTATCAAAGACACTCAGTCCATAGATCAAGCAGGACTACGTAAAGCTCATGAAGGATTTCCCGGACGTCTTCGCATGGAGCTATGATGACCTGAAAGTATATGACACGAAAGTGATCCAACATGTTATCCCTCTCAAGGAATATTAGAAACCTTTCAAACAAAAGTTGAGGTGGATAAATCCCCTGTTGCTGTCGTTGATCGAGAAGGAGGTAAAGAAACTTTTCGACTCCAAAATTATTGTTTCTTTGAGATTCTCGAAATGGGTAGCTAATTTTGTACTCGTAAGAAAGAAAAATGGTGAGATAAGATCATGTGTAGACTTCCAAAATTTAAACAAAGTGTCTCTCAAGGATCACTACCCCCTTCCTAAAATGGACTACATCCTGCATAAGGTGGTGGGGTCCCAGAAGATGTCTATGGTGGACGGGTTCTCAGGATATAATCATATTATGGTCCACCCAGATGATAGAGAGAAAATGACTTTCACAACTCCATGGGGAACGATCATGTATGCCAAGATGTCGTTCGAACTAATGACCACTGGAGCCACTTTCTAGAGGGAAATGGACATCATGTTTTCTAATGAAAAGGACAAGTTCATCATGATTTATCTTGATGACATCACAATGTACATTGTCTTTGAAAAAAAACATCTCGAGCACTTGAAGAAGGTTTTCCAGAAGTGTAGGAAGTTCAACATATCACTAAATCCAAAGAAATTGCATTTCGGGGTGGAAGAAGGAAAGTTGTTAGGGCACATCATCTCCAAGGAAGGCATTAAGATAGACCCCAACAAGGTTGAGGGATTCCTGAATATCGACAGCCTGCGTAGTAAAAAGGAGTTGCAATCCTTCCTGGGAAAGGTAAACTTCTTGAGGAGATTCATCCCAAACCTGGCGGAAATCATAAAGCACATAACTTGCATGCTCAGGAAGGGAAACAAGATCAAGTGGAACCCGGAGGCCAAGAGGTCTTTTGAAGATATCAAAGCTAAGCTGGCTAGAGCTCCTGTGCTAGCAAGCCCAGATTTTATGAAATATTTCCTCATGTTTTAATTCACCCCAGAACACATTATTGCCGGTGTGCTGCTACAGAAAGACAAGCAAAACTTCGAAAAACCCATAGCCTATTTCATTCGGACACTGCGCGACGCTCCACTAAGGTAAAACATTATGGAAAAATAGGTGTATGCCTTAGTGAAAGCCTTGAAAGAGTTTAGGACATACATATTGCACTCCCATGTCATCGCTTGTGTACCCAATAGGTCAGTAAAGGATATCTTAACCCAACCCAACTCTGAAGGAAGGAGAGGCAAGTGGATAGCGACCATGCTTGAATACGATCTTGAGATCAAGCCTACAAAAATGATCAAAGGTCAGGCGCAGTCATACTGTGACGTTGTAGGGATGAATTTCATCGTTGATCTGTCAGAATTCCCTCAAGAAGAAAAAACTACGCAGGTGCCTCAGCAGTTCATTGATTCTCCATGGTATGCAAACATCATCTATGTGTTGGAAAATCTCCAGGCCCCTTCGGGCGTGAGTAAGACTAAGGCCAGATTTCTCAAGCTAAAAGAGGTTAAGTTCTGCGTCCTGGACAATTCACTCTATTGGAAAGACCGTGGGGGAATATTGTTGAACTGTTTGTTGGAAGATGACGTGAAGTGGGCCATACAATAATTTCACAAAGGAGATTGCGGAGGACACCACTATTGGAAGACCATCGCGCACAAAATTATGAGGGAAGGTTATTACTGACCTACAATTTTCATTGACATGTATAAAGAGGTCTCCAACTACCACGAATGTCATATTTTAGACGAAAGAAGAAAGCTGCAGCCCCTGCCACTAAAGTCGATCTCATTCGAAGCTTTCATGTAGTGGGGTCTAGATTTCATAGGGGAGATAAATTTGCCATCCTCCGCGCAACACAAATGGATACTCACGGCCACTGACTATTTCATGAAATGGATAGAAGCGATCCCCACAAAGCAAGCTACCGACGCAGTCATCATCCAATTCCTAGAGACAAACATCTTGTCGAAGTTTAGATGTCCCGTTAAGATCATAACAGACTGTGTGGTCGCATTCAAGTCTAAGAGGATGGAGAAATTTTGTCAGGATTATAACATAACCCTGGGGCATTCTACGACGTACTATCCACAAGGAAACAGGTTAGCAAAATCCTCGAATAAGAGCCTGACTAGGATCATCAAAATACTCCTGCAAGACAACAAGAGAGCTAGGAATAAAAAGCTTATCTATGCGATGTGGGCAGATCGGGTTACCACCAAGAAGTCCATATCGACGTCACCTTTCCAGATCATTTACAACGCGGACACAATCTTCCCTACTTTACTGGGACCGCCCGTCAGGAAGTTGTTGCAAGAACATGAGGCTGAGCTAGATAATGTGCAAAGGAGAATAAACCAGCTAATTCACACACAACAGGCAAGGGAACAAGTGTATAATCGATCACAACTCCATCAGGAGAGGATAAAGAAAGATTTCGATAAGCGTTCCAAGGTAGAGGATTTACGGTTGGGTGATCTAGTCTTGATATGGGATGCGAGAAATGAGGACAAAGGAAAGCACATAAAGTTTGACCATCTTTGGACAGGTTCATTCAGAATCAACACGTATTGTGGAAACAATGCTTATTTCCTGAAAGGATTAGATGGAGAATGTCTGGGTTGGGGGCCTGTAAATGGTAGGTTCCTCAAGCATTACCTAACGAAATAAAATCCGTTTAAGTCATTTGTCATTGTAAATAGTCTTTTTGTTTTTTGCGTCGATTCAGTAGGTCAGCAAAAAATTGAAGCCCAAAGTGAAGGCCCTAAGTTTATGATGAAGTTTTAGAAGCTGTGTCGATAGGTTTAGTTTGTTTTCTGCCCATTATTTATTTCTCTCAATGTTTGAAGTCGAATAAGGCCCAATGGTCAGGCACCTGGTCTACTATTCTTTTCTACCTCACAAGGAGGATAGCATCCCCGTTGGAGCCAGCTGTTAGTGCCGCCATTTTTCTTTCCAGTTAGAGTCGGTTTTAAGTCACGTTGTGACCCATGCGTCCAAACCATGTGAAGTTAGCTACGTAGCACCATGAGATCGAAATCATCAAGTGGTTGGTTGGCCCTTGGAGATGGGAAGGGATGTCAGAGTCGAAAAATTCCATAAGTGGTACGGGTATGTATTTTCTAAAGAGTCAAGTCCTGTTAAGAAATCGGTCTCTATGTTCCCCAGGTCGATTCAAGTAGTTAATGGAATTCGCATTGGCAAGTACAACAACTATTATCAGTCCATCATGAAGGCCAAGGGAATGAAAAATTGCGACGTTCGTATCATGCATGCCCAACAAGCCTTATCGCTTGTATCCTACACACGAGGATTTGCCATGGAAAACCTGCAACTCAACTCAAAACATCTCGTCGCCATAAATTCATTGTCCTCCAGCATGATGCCTTCTTCTATGTGACTCGTTATAAATCTTGGATGTCCTACACTCTTTTCAGTCGTAGAACCAGGCCCACACTCTGTTTGCAATTTCCCTTGCTAGTCCAGTTTGTTCAAATTTCTCCCCTTTGTGCGTCTGTTGGATATACTGCATACATAATACACACTGGTTGTGCCATGGCGGCCTCTCAGAGTGTAAGGAAAGGCATGTGGAGTAGCATAATTGCAAGGTCCAAACCCCAAAATGATTGGGAGTCGTTCTCACCTGCAACAGACATTCCCAAATATGTGAAAGGAGTCATTCCTTTACCCGCCAAGAAGACTAGATGAAACCACACGGAACCTAAAGCGGAGGGATTCACACAGGAAGGGAAGATAGTAGAAGCCCCACCTGCTCAACAAAAGATGCCTCGGAGGAGGGGTAGGCCAAGGAAGAACAAGGAAGTTGTGGAAGCTCATTTTTCAGAAGAGCCGCGGGCAAAATCGGTGGTCGAAGAACTACTCATGCACGCCATACGGCTAGAGCCTGCTGGAGGATCGAGCCACAAATGCAGGAGCAGAACAGGGAAAGTGGATATCAGAGGAGCGAATGATCAAGAGCCATCTTAGCAATTAAAGCAGGCAAAGCTGGCTATCACTAAACTCTATCAGGAAAACATGGAGTTAAGGCGACAACTAGCGATAAAGACTGTGAAAGTGTCAACATCGCAGGGTCACGAAGGGAATGTGGTATGGCTAAAAAGACAGCTCAGGGAGGTGAAAGAAACCATTGTACAACTGCAAGAAGCTCAGAGACTGATGGAATAAAGGCATACAGAGTATTCCAGAGAATGTGAAGCGACCAAAAAGGAAGCCCGCGTGACTCTCACCAACACGCGAAAAAAATGAGTCTAACTGGCGCTCGTCTCTGCGTATGCAGACATAAGACAAATTTTGGCAGTTTTGAAGGACACGTTTCCCAAAATCACTCTACCATTTTGATAATGACTGTGAAAATCAAACAACCACTTGTTGTGCACATTTTTCCAGCAAATGAGCATGCAACATAAATCAAATCTGTTATAACAGATAGTAAGTTTCTGACATACACCTGTTCACTCGGATACACTGACACATCTTTCCTTCATATCGAGACCTGACCAATGATCAAATCCTCATGGAAAATTTGTGAATAGTCGTGGGTAAACATACGTGATTATTGTCTATTTTTGGAAAGCACCATGCGAAGAGTCTCCAACGCATGCTACTCAGTTTTCCTAATTTTAGGATTAGCAGTTAGAAAGCATTGTAGCCCAAGTTGGTTGGCAAATTTGGTAGACGACAACTATTGTATGTAATCTGAGTTTTTGACCGAAATTTAATGCAAAGGTCCTTTAACTTGACGAAAAGATTATAGTTGTAGCAATTGGATGTATTGTGCCTCTTTCTTTGCATATGTGCTTCCTGTCATATTTTTTTCATATCTTTTTCTGTCTATTTTAGAATGAATTTTTGAACCTGTGGATTCGTTGTGCAACACCCCTTGTTCGCGCCACTTAGACAAAATGTTTTCATGTAAAATATAACTTCGAATTCTCCCACAGTAGCACTCCAAGTTACTTCCTGTGTTTTATCCCGCCACACATTACGATTTTACACTGAAGACTGTTGCTCGCCTAGCCTTATCCTCTCAAGTTCAGTGACTCAGTCATTTGTCTCTGTCATTTCCTCAAATCGACTCCATAGCCCAAGTTTTACTTTCTTGTGCCAATATAACAAGAACCCATTATATCAAAGGTGTTAAATCTAGCCACATCCCAGGTGTTTTCAAAGCCATATCCCATGCGAAGATCGCGCCTCCCGAGAGAGCCCTCTCCAGATCCGAAAGGCTAGTTTCGGGTCTCAAAGTTGGTTGAAAAAGTTACCTTCATCGTCTGTTTAATCAGCCGAGCAAATTTACGGAGTGCTAACAACTAGTAACTTGGATCAAGCACAATATTAATCTTTGGTGTAATTGGTGGATTTCCAAAGGAGGTAGACTTGTTCTCATAAAATCCATGCTTGAAATGATTCTTGTCTACTAGCATTTACACTACAAGGAGAAAACCTTCTTGTGGAGGTTTTTACAGAATATTCCTGAAAAAATCTATTCCTTCTCCATTTATAGCGGAGGCGGGCGACCGAAGGTTTTTGCAGAGGTTTTTTATCAATGTGTCTTTAAGGTCAATACACACTGATGCGTACATGAGCAATAAAGCACTAGTGTGTCAGTGTTCAAAATCACTGCCACACTTTATAATAGAAATTACACACAATGAATAAAGTGCACCAGTACCATTGAACATTACGCATCGGTGTGCCTCACTATCGTCAGGTGCATCCTGATAGGGTTGATAAACTTTTCACTTAATTTCTAATTAATTTAGTAAGCGAATGAAGAGTTGTACATTTAATTATCAATCTGGGTCTTGTATGGAACTTGCACACTACCGTGCACAATTTATGCAAGAAGAGTGTTGTTTTTACTACGACATTATAACACTTTAATGTCACAATTCGAAGATTCTAAATAATTTAATTAAGACACCAAACTATGTTATGTCTTAAGTTGCAGGAAAGTAAATAACACATTGGCAAGAAATTGGAATTACTCTCACATGAATTAAATCACTCTTGTGGAAATTGAAATCACACTTCCGAGAATTGAAATCACACTTGTAGAAATTTAAATCACATTTGTGGAAATTTAAATCACACTTGCAAGAATAGAGATCACACTTGTGGAAATTGAAATCACACTTGCGAGAATTGAAATCACACTTGCGAGAATTGAAATCACACCTGCAGAAATTGAAATCACACTTGCGAGAATTGAAATCACACTTGCGAAAATTGAAATCTATGTTATGATCTATTGGTGACTTGCTTGAGTATGATGAAGATATTGTATTTTTGCAACAATGAATTGTTTGTTCATTCAATACCAATCCTAAGCTATTGGAGAGTAAAGCTATTGAAAATAAAAAGGAAACAAAACAAGGTGCAGTTGCAAGCAGAGTTGCAACAACGGAGCTGAAACACGAAACAAATCTCACTAACTTGAGTTGCAACAATGTGAGTTGCAACAACTAAACTCTATTATGACCAAAGTTGTAAAGACACGAGCTACAATAATGAAAAATATGAAATAATCTATGATCGTAATATCTTAGAAATCCGAATCAATACATGAGTTGCAATTTAGAACTAAAAAAAGAAACCACACACGAATCACAACACTATTATGTGAATATGGAGTTGCACTAAACCGAGAGACAAAATAACCATGAAATCAAACAAGATATGCTACGATTATGAAATGTTAACAAATAAGGAAAACGACTACAGAAAGTAAGTTTTACTACGAATATGGAGTTACAACAATTGAAGGAAATAAATACAAAATAAACTGAACATAATTAAAATGATAGTCTCTAACTCTATTGTTACATGCAGTCCCTGACTAAGGAGGGGGGCCTACCCCCTTAAGCAAGGTATTGAGCTATGAAACCATAATCACATGATCACCAGTACATCAACATGTGAATGAAAACAAGAACATAAATATAATTGCCAGAATATTTTCTTTCCTCCTCAGTGTTGGGGAAGCTGAGGTTCGTAGACAACATGCCTACTGTCTAAAATTATACAAAGTCATGAATGGACAGTCGCGGGAATCCGACTGTTCACCCGATTACATTGATTCTTTCGAATTTTAGTGAGATTTTGGCATGTGTTGACTCAATAGGCAAACCAATTTCTCCTTTAATTGCCCACTTGTCTCATGTCGCCTTTCTCCATGAAGATTGCTTCCCGACTACCAGCTGCAACATTCACTGTTGTGCTGGTGATCTTTATTTAGAGTTGCAGCAACAAAAAGCATCCTAGAAGTTGTAACGATTGTCTGGAGTTGCAACAACGACGAGTGCACTTGGATTTGCAACAAGGACGGGTGAACTTGGAGTTGCGACGTTGGTTTATGCCTAGAATCACAACAAATAAGAGTTGCAATAGTTGGTTTGTACCAGAATTGCAGTAGCTCGAAGTTGCAACCACTTTGTTGTATTACTCCTCCATGGTAATATTAGTACATGAAAGTACCAAGTTCCTATAAAAATTATGCAAAAATAACTTGATGATGTCATATGGGGAAGGGTTCGTACCTTAGTGATAAGTATGGTGAATTGGATAAAGGAAGTAATTAATGGAAAATGTAAGCAAAAAGGTATAAATGGGTGCTAAAAGTATGCCATTTTAGGCACATTTCATCTCCCCTGGCCCAAAATTTTTGCATGTCCCAATGCAACCAACAATCACTTAGTGCTAAAGAAGTCAGGATGACCCTGGGTGTCACTAATACCAAAAATTACCTCTTATACTGCCTCCTTCTCCCCATTGATATGTTGTTCTGTTGGAGCACCTTCTTGCTTTGTCTGTGTATGTGTGGCTTCATCATCCATTAAATGTGTAGCATGGGCAACTACTTCTTTTGCCTTTTTAAGCTGATCTCTTTCCTGTGAGCTGGTGAAGGGTTCCCCTACAACAAGAGAACTTATTGCAGGGTAACTTGACTTCTCGTGTGTTGTTTGCTCCTGCAACTCATCTTTGAGCATTTTTAGATTGATTTGAAGCTTCCAATTTTTCATCTTTAACATTTTTTTTTCTCTCACCAAGTAGGCATAAATAGGGAGAGAGTGAGGGATGCTTACCCATATGGGAGTGATCCTTTGTTCTAGAGTAGTAGCCTTTATTTGTGGTTCCTGTAGCCCAAGGTCCGGTGCATCAATTGAGTCATTTCCTAGTGGAACCTATTCTACTTCTTGTTCTTCTTGTAAATGGGCAGGTCATTCCCCAAGAGGTCCTCCTACTAGTTCTTGTGTGACAGTAGGGGCCTTTGGTTCTACTTTTTGCTTCTCCTATGGAGTAGCAACATTTGATTCATCAAGAGTGCCTCTTATTGTTTCAACAAGAGGCACTATTTCTTGTTTTCTCTCCTTAATTATACTTATTATCGTATCAATGAGAATTTCCAGCTTCTCTATGTCTATTGTATTTTCAAATTGCTAAGGCTTGTCCATTTGAGTCCTTGGAGAGTGTGTTGGGTCCTATGTCTCTGTTGGAGCTTGGTCTTGAGCAGGACTGCCCATTGGTTCTTGTGGGTCAGTGGAGGCTGCCACCTCTTCTTTATCTGAGTATGCTGCCAGGAAAGCGTTGAGGCCTTCGCCAAGAGTGCCTTGGTCTGGTTCTTGTGTGTTAGCCAAGACCTCTTGGGATTCTACGTTAATATCCTCCTCTAGTTATGTTGTAGCAAGGGAGGGTTCTGGTTCCTCTGTTTCTTATTCTTCTTTCTGTACTTGTTCCTTGGATTGACAGTTCTTCTCTTATTACACTGAGTTGCAGCCTTGTGTTTTTTTCTTTGTTTCTTCGTCACGGAAGGTTGCCTCTTCTTAAACCCTCGAAGTCACTTTGTGGGAGGTTTGTTGGTCATTATTTCCACATCATTGCTGCGGTATTCTTCCACTGAAGTTGTAGCACGGTGGAAATTTTCCTTGATCTTTCCTTTGGTTTTGTTCTGTGGAGTCGGAGCAACTAGGCTTGTCATGTCCACGATATCATTTTTTGGTGGAGGGGTTGCAGCGACGGTCTTGTATGGTCCCAGAAGTGATAGAATTGTCTGTTGGGCTGCCTGAAGTGCATCGACTTCCTTCTCTTTAAGTACAACAAGTGGATGCACAATGTTGTTCCATGTGCAAACTTTTTGTATGGCATGTTGGACCAATAATTTGATCAGACTGTGATGTAATACAACCTCCCTAGGGTTGTTTTCCCGTTGGAAGAGCGTTGCCATCATCTTCATTGTTATGAATAAGAAATACAACATGTTAATCGACCTATTGTGGCATAGATGATCGAGTAGGCAGATGTGATAGATATACATAGGTCCATAATGAGATTCATAGATGAAGTATCACTGAATAAAGACAATCACGTATTCCCTTGCATGAGGTAAAGACTGACACTCAAATCTCGCTCCTTATTAGGGCCTCGCCTGGCTCAAGGAATTGCCTCAGAACATCTCACTGTGAATTTCTTCTGGTATACCACCACTCACCTGTTTGAGGTAAGCCAGTAACATCTGTCATTGTTTCCTCAATGACCTCTAGATGTGTTCCTGAGACCCTGGAGTGTTCGACTCTATAATTCAGGGGGAATCCCAGAGCAATTTTGTCATTGTATCCTTGTAAATGTAACACGTACTCCATCCAACCTGCTTGGCCTAGAATCTGTCTGATATTGTAATACACCTTGATCGAGCAACATTGGTTTAGTATGCTCTCTGCGGATTAATGATCCTCCCATGGCTCCTTTCCTCTACTAACTCTGAGTGTTCATGTTTGTAGGGGCTATGCAAATTATGGGGTGGTGAATATGGAGTTGTAGCAATAAGGGTGGTGGGTTTGGAAATCGTGATTATAGCAATGATGTTCTGATGTGGTGGTTATTGATGAATGATTTAGACACATGTCATTAAAATGTAATTATTGCAAATTTTGATACGAACGCGTACCTGTCATGTATTACCTTGAGTGGTTGTATGAGCATGGAACTAACATAGTCACGATGGTTAAGGATGGAGGCACATCAATGGTCCTAGTTGAAATTGCAACATATTCATTGTCATTTCCATCGGTCGTAAGTGGAGGAACAACATTGCTTTGATGTGAAATCTAAAATCCGAGTCGCAACAACGAGAGTTGTAGTGATGAAGCTACAACATTGGCGATGTGCTCAATGGTGTGGATACGAATTGCAACATTGACGGTGCAGGCGAAAGGTGTGGATAAAAAGTGAAAAAATGGAATGAGCGGAGTTGCAACGACATGAGTCACAACAACTAAGCTGCAACATTTAAAATGAAAGCATTGAAATTTGAGAAAGGGAGGGAAACTGTCGGTATAATTGGGAGGTTTTGTGGAATAAAGGAAGACGACAAGTGAAGTTGCAACCAAGAGAATGAGGTAAGGGAAATTTTCATAATACGGGAGGGTTGTGAGTGGGGTCATAGCTAATGGAATGAAAGGGGAATCTATGAAATGAAGGGGGGAATATACGAAATGAAGGGAAAAATGAAGCAAAGGTGCAAAGGGAAGTTTGTAGCAAAGGAAATTAAAGAAAAGGGAATTGCAACAACGTGAGTTGTAATAAGGGAAGTTGTGCTAACGAGAATAGTTGTTGCAAAGGGAGTCGCAACAAAGGGAATTGTAGCAACAAGAGTTGCAACAACAAAAATTGAAACAACATTGTTCTCCCTTGCAAAACTTGAATCAGAAGAAGATTATTAGAAAAATAAATCTTTATTAAAGTTTATTGAGAAGGATCCTAACATAACCATCATGAAACTGTGAAGTGCCCTTTTTTTTATTTTTTATTTAAATGCGTTAGCTAGGATGGTTTTCACACTCCTTTCTGTTTTTTTGGAACAAAATGGAGATTATCCAGGCGGGCCTTGTTCAATCCGAAAAATTTCTAGATCATTGTCGGGCCATGTTGGCCCTCGACCAAGTTTTGAGGAAATCTTGGTCAGGTTTGACCACTTTTTGGACTTCCACACAATAATCAAGGAAGGAGCGCCCATGTAGAGCTGAGATCATGGATCTCACTTGTTTTGTGGGATTTGTGGACCCAACAAGAGGTTCTTAGGGTTTTTGTAATGGGTTATGGGATGTTGGCCCATGGGTTCTCCCATGTTTAGGCCTTATTGTAAAAGTATAAATAAGCAAGATTGTAAGGTATGTTGGATTACTGAGAGGGGGGGTGAATCAATAATAGAGCAATCTAATCCTTTTTAACCATATAATCCAAGTGTTATATCAATGAAGCATTATAATCCAATAACTGCAGAGTAAATAAGCAATGAACAAATGAACAAATATACACATACACAGTACACCAGTGTTTTATGTGGAAACCCAAATTGAGAGAAAACCACAAAATTCTTTTTCTTATATGTCTTGAAGAATTACATTCATTGGAAGCACCAACTTCCTTTGTTTTCTAGATGCAACTGGAAGGAGGCTCCAACCCCCTAGTTTCTCAGGATACAACCTGAGGGAAGCTCCAACTCCCCAATTCTTTGGCTACAACCAGAAGGAGGCTACAACCCTGTATGTTCTCCGACTACAACCGGAAGGTGGCTACAACCACCTGTCCTTGCCCCGTCCTACCACCCTGAAGTAGAAGTAGAATGATGGAACCACTGTCAACCTGTCAGTGTGAGATATAACGCTATAAACCTGTACCAATAAATCTGAACCATGGATCAACCTGTACCTCAACCTGTAATCAACCTGTACCATAAACAAGTGCATCAACCAAGCACCAACCTGTACCAAATAACCTGTAATCAACTTGTACCATAAACAAGTGCATCCATCCATGTATCAAGTATGTACCAATCATGTGTCAACTACTCATCAATATGTACCAACATCATCAACTATACACCTCATGTATGTGCCAACTCCTCAACTACTTGTCTCAACCATGTACTCAACATGTACCTCAACCAAAAGCCCTTATCAATTTCATCATCCAAATCTGATTTGTAGCTCTGTAATAGACCTGGTGTATATGATCACATTCCTGCAAACCTTCCTTAA
>ML794952.1:267157-294080 GCA_009831015.1 Picea engelmannii
TTTTGTATTCACTTTGAATTATAATACACTCATTAATTCACTTTATTATTTACCTTTTAAAATCTCTTAAACCACTTTGACTACTTTGACCTTTTTGGACTTCTAGATGACATATGAGGGTCCTCCAACTTCGTAAGGCCATAAATCTCAAACCGTGAGGAGTTATGTGACGTTCCACATACCACCAAAAATGGAATGACATGTACTATCCATATAGAATAGTATTATCTGAAAATATATCATAACTTATACCGTTATCCATCAAACAAACTTGGGTCCATTACTCAAACCTGGGGTCTCCAACTTCTCATGGCCACAACTCTCTAACCATGAGGAGTTATGTGACGTTCCACATACCACTAGAAATGGAATGACAAGAAATATCCATCTAGGATATTTTACCTGACAAATTCATTGTTCTTCATCTCATTATTCCACAATTAATCATGGGTTCTCTTACTCCGCAAAGCGTCTTCCCGTGAGGGCTTTCACCATAAGGGGACCACTTTGGAGTTCATCCACATTTACTTATTATCAATCATGAAAAGACAATATTGAGTCATATTTACATCAAAAAATCTTGGGTCCATTACCCAAACCTTTGTGCTGTGGGGCTTTCTTCAAGGGTTGACATCAATGACAACCAACCTTAATCAACAAGGTAGAAGTAGCGAAGAGAAGAGCTTGCAAGGCTAAGTGAAAGTAGTTTTGGATTGCTTCGTGCAACAACTTGTGTATATAAGGCTCTATGCTTGATAGAGAAATTGGCTTTGTGTTGTGACCTAGTTTTGGGAAGGAGGATCTGGTGTTCAGTGCACAGATCTCTTATCCTCTGCGAAGCTTAGCTCTGTGGCTTAGTGCATAGGAGTAGATGAATGTAAGAGATTTCAAAGAATAATAAAGCAGACAAAGTAGTTGGTGGACGTAGCCCCACATTGGGGTGAACCATGTATATCTTGTGTCTTTTGATGTGCTTTATGTTGTGTTTCTTATATTCTGAATTTGCTTATTATGTATGTTGGATAGATTTAATGTTGCTTATTGCTTTACTTGTGCTTTATGAATGAATGCTAGATCTAACTCAGTTCTATGTGAAAAATGATTGAAGTGCTTAATCTTTACTGTTACTACGCCGACCTATCTTAGGGTTTGTTCTACAATGTTAATAAAGCTAATGAACTAATGCATATCATCTTCTAAATGTTATTAAAGTACTTGTGAAGTGTTGTAATCACAGATCTGTGTCCCAGCTCGGTTACAGACACCTGATTCCTGTAACCCCCCTGCTTCTACCTCGGGTGAGACTTCGCTTGCTTCGCAGGTGTTGCCGAAAGGGCTGGTAGTTATGGTTTTGTTGGTGCGTTGTTGAGGCGTTGAACCCTGGGTCTGCCCCTGTGCCAACAAGCCATCCATTTGCAGCCTTTCTCAAGAAGTCCTCCTTTGATAGGGGTCGGTGATATAAGCAAAGTCTATGTCCACTGGCCATTAAAGGAATTCGATCTTCATCTATGGTTCATGGTTTGATGGCCCATTGTTGTATACTATATCAATATCATATGGACCGACCCATCTGGTGCAAAATTTTCCTTTAAAGTCCCTGAACCTAGAATCAAATAATAATGTCAAGTCTCCAGCTTTGAATTTCTTCTTCTCGATACAATTATCATTCCATTTGGCCCTTTGGTGTTGTATAATTGTGGCTCAGTGAAGGGAATCTTGTCATAGCTCATCCAACTCGTTGATTTAAAGCAGTCTTTTTTTTTGAGCCTCTTATAGGTCCAACCCAAGTTGTATTGTTGTCCTCAATTCCAAATTTTTGTCTGAATGGGAAATAACACTCTTTCCCATATACTAACTTATAAGGTGTGGATCTTGCAGTAGTGCTCCATGTGGTTCTGTAGGCCCATAAATCTTCGGGAATTCTGTCAAGACATTCCTTGGGATGTAATCTGACAGTTTTAGTGATGATTGCCTCCAAGATTTTAATCGTCCCCTCTACTTCTCCATTTTCCTGTGGTTGATATGGTGTGCTTGATTTTGTAGTTGTCCATCAGGTCTCTGACAAGCGATTATGTGAACTAAGTTTCTTTGTCTATCACTATCTCCCATGGTATTTTGAACCTTACAAAGATCTCTTCATGGAGAAACTCCACTATTACCTATTCAAGTGTCGGTGAAAGTGATTTTTCCTCCATTCACTTTATAACGTAGTTTGTACAGATGAGGATGTAGGAGTATCGATGGTAAGGGGGATTTATTGGTCCCACAAAATCAATGGCCCATTTGTCAAAAGGTTCTAACACCATTTGTGGTTGTAGTGGCATTTCCTTTGATTGTACGAGTCTACCCATGCGTTGACAGTTGTCATACCTCTTCACATACTCTTTGTCATCCTTGAAAAAGTGTGGGCCATGTTACCCCCCCACCCATTTCTAGGGGTAACTACGAAGATGATGTCTTAAGGCCCCGAGGCTGTACACATGGAGTACCGAGAGATAAGCTAGCAGGAATAACCCCACATCACACCACCCATCATGATGAGATCGATGGATACACCATTCACCATACCATCTTGGCTCATAAAGGATGACAGGTCTTGCTCCATGAAGTAACGAGTCCAATGTTGTGGTAAGTGTCATTTTAATAAATGAAGCATTTGAATATGTTACAAAGGGTTCTTCCTTGATTTTGAAAACATTCGCTTGGAAATTATGCTCTTTGCATTATTTCACCTTGGTGGTTGACATTATTGTTCTAGTAAGTGGTGACCCTCGGGGAAAGAGTTGCTACTGGGGGGTGTCCTTGATGAGTCATTGTATCGATCCTGCACATACTTTCCAATTTCCATTTTTCTTTCCCTTTGTTTCCTCATCTTTTGGGTTTTCGGGCCACGTTGACCCAAGAAGGGCTTGTACCTCTTTTGATGGGAAGAAGGGGTAAAGGCCCGTAGGATTTTAGCTGGAAAAAGATAAAATCCAATCATCAACCATCCAAATGCTCACCCAGGGATCTCGAGAGCAATAAAATGTTTCTCACAAACTAAGGGACCCATAAAATAAATAACTATTTGAACATGCCAACCAAGGTAGAGCGTGTGTGGGAATTTTTTTTTCATGCTTAGGTAGAAGTCCCACACATCATCTTCAACTTGGGGAAGCACAGTGTGGCCAGGGTAGAGTTAAGGTGGGCAACATTTTTCATGCTTAGGTAGAAGTCCTACTTTAGCTTCAACTTGGGAACACTCTAATAAATTAAATGGAAAAAGGGCTTGTAAAAATCATGCATCAGGGATGAAGGGAAGAACACCCTCTACAAAGGCACCCATAAATGAAACAATATGAGCCCTTGTATGTCAAGAAATCCCCATGCCCAAATGTACTACCCCTATCCACATCATACTCTTCACATGAGTTAGAGAGGGTGCACCTGAGAAACACTCCTTAACTTGGGGAATGATTTACCCAATAGGTCGCCATGACAACCCTCCCATACTTAAATTTGGCAAGTTGCATAAGGTCTTTGAGCATTTGTTTATTTTGAGAGGGGGGTCTTGATGCACATGTTCGTGTGGTTATTTTATTATATACGACTTACTTGACATGATTCTTGTGACTTGTGAGACATTGGAAAGTGAATTTGCTTGTCTTTGCAGGGCCTTAACAGGTGGAAGTCATTTCATGAAGGCACAAGGTCACTTGGACCTTCACTTAGGGATTGAATCTGACTTGATGGATGATGTGATTTTTATTCTTGGACACCTAGGTCAGAGATGTTGCCTTTAGAGGCACTTGAGGATCCATTTCAGGTGATTGTCTAGCCTTCCTAACCCAACGAATTTCCTTTGGAGGCCTTACAATGCACTTTTGGGATATGACATCACATGTGGAATGCTAGGGTTCGATGGTTGTTGAGATTGTATGTAATTTCGGAAGGTATTCCTAAGTGTAATTGTATTGGTTATTTCTAAGTGTAATTGTGAAAGGGTTTATTGATAAGTCATGTCTTTTAGGTATTTTAGAGTATAAATAGAGGTTATATCAAGTCGTTTTGATCACTCATTGTATATAAGCACACGAGAGTAGTGAAAACTTATCTAGGAGGTTATTCTTGGTTCGTGTCTGATTCTCTTTGGTCTTGATTTAGTGAAAGAACATTGTATGACATTGTACATGTTGTAGGAATCTATATTGAGGAAAGTTTGCAGGGTTTTCTCCCCCTTGAGGGTTTCCCTGAGGATACATCTTGTTGTTCTGTGGATATCTATCTTTCAAATGTGATCCTTTTGCATATTAAATAATAATAAAAGAATATACAATATTGTCCTTATGAAAAACCAGCATGGTATCAGAGCAGGTCAACACTCGACTCTCTCATGAGAGGGCCTAGAATAAAACCTTAATCATCTCTGTGGTCAACAAAAGTGCCAATGTATATTCTCAACGGGTTGTGAGGCATTGATGCACTCTTTTCCTAAATGGATACAAATTAACAAGGAGTGGAATCAATAGATTCATGCACCGGAGCAGTCACGACACTGGTTATTGTGATCAAATCCACCAACACATTTTTGAATTGTTGAGCAAGACCTTCCCTGAGAGAAGTAGGACAAATTTTGAAGCAACACAGGGCTAACTTATCCAGATTGGAGGATGAAGTAATAGAAAAGATAAAAAGGGCCATCAAAGAACTAGAAAAGTATCATGGCCAATGTTTACTGTATGACATTAGATACTACGATACATTCAAAATTAAGCAACGACGTGAGGGTGGAGCTTGCAAGTTACTGGGAAAAAATAAAACTGATGATGGTATCGATTGAGCAAGAAATGGTGAACCCTTCGGTGGGAAATTTTATCTATAAGGACGAGATGTCAGAGGATTTCCAGTGTAGGGAAGAGTGGGTAAGACTGGGCACTCACTACAAGCTACTGTCAAGCAACTGAACATCGCTAATTATTATAGATTGAGCAATCATGGGGATAGTACAGGACACTACCTCGTTGATGGAAGGTCTCATCGTTACAAAATTCTTCAAAAGTGGTTGGAAGATAACAAAGTGAATAACCAATGTGATATTAGAGGTCAAAATAGATCGACATTTATTATCCTCTCACATTTGTAAAATGCACGAGGGTCAATGCTTGGAAGGATTTGCGAAGGGTAGTAACCAGTGGTTTCACCCAATTCCACATGTGACTTGTATTTTCTCCCTTCATTTTTAGAAAGTGGTATTCAAAACCACTCATAGCTTCGCAAAGCCATATGATCCAAGGCTTGCGTAATTGTAACCATTGGATTAAGCTTGCAAAAGGTTCTACAATGAAATTGGATGGGGATTTCAGGATCGATATGAGCCATCTGTTTCAAAGGGAGATTGAAACCCCACCTTGGATCCATCGTGAAAGTAGATTGTTGATATAATCAACACCCAAAGCACATCATGAAATATCTACGGTATAGAATGGATTTCTTGAGGCAACTTGCACATTGTTTAACCCGAGGTGCAACCCCTCTAAAGAATCTAGGGTCCTATTAACATATTATATGGTGTAGAGCTAAGTCACAAAGAGCTATGAGATCATTTTTTACAGGTTTTACAACATAGGTTTGGTGAAGATTTGGTTCAAGTTATACTTAGAGGAGCCAAGGGAAGGACTTAAAGTCCACAATTTGGACAAAGAACCTCTGAAATTTATCACTACTTGTGGTTGAATATGATGCCCAAAGAAAGGTTGTTGCCCCAAAAGAAAAACTAAGAGATAGCTGCGGTGTTGTGGCACTATATGTATCCTCAACAATGGATGTGGTGGTGCATTGTAAAAATCCCTTGTAATGATATAAAATCCTAGTGTTTGGAGCAGTGGCCTTAGCATTCGGTGGTTAGTATGTTGCTTGATGATATCCTGTAGACAAGGTGGAGTCACATTGTAGGGTAGTGGATCAGAAACCTTAGATAGGTTTCCCTAGAACATGTCAAATATGCTATATAACATTGGTGCACCCAAGAATATAAGGATACTATAGTGATATGTTGGAATCACTGGGTCGATCTGGTGCTTGACATATGTTGTTTGGTTTGGATGTATAATGAAATGCTAGAAGCGATTTGGAGCTAGAAATAGTGAGAGTTCAAGAAGAACAAGAGCATAGATTTACGTGGCAATAGAGTGTCAAGAGGGAGATCTTGGTAACAAAAGATTTATAGTAGTTCTATGTATTGAGATCCTTAACCTGACTTTGGTGGAAATATGAAAAACCCTAGTCAAATCAGGTTATGAGGCGGTACAAAAGTGTTGGTCATGATATAGGTCCTTGAGTTGCATTTGCATGAAGATATCTAATAGGATAATTTGGTGCACAAAGAGAGCCGAAGGATTGGGTTGTTATGATTGTAGGCTTGCATCAATGGAATTATGTTGTTGTGGCTCTTCAAAGTGTAGAGGAGGATGAAAATTCATGGCAACTAGATTACCATGGACTTGCCATCATGGTAGTATTGATGCATATATTGATGATGATTGTGGAGGAACGAGTGTTGGGCACATGTCTATTTTTAGGAAAGATCTAATTTTGGAAGGAAAGGCCTAATTTTGGAGAAGAACAACTAGTAGGAAAAGTAGCACGTGCAAGGAAAAGCAACATGCAAGAGGATTATCATGCAAGGCAAGCAGGTAGGAAAACCTAACCATGATAGGGTTAGGATTTTGGTAGATATTGTAACGTCTATAAACTTGAGAAGAGTATAAATAAAGACCTAAGAGGTCTAGGTTGGGGGTTTAGTTGAGTTGTTTTTCAACAATTGTAAGTTCATAATTACTGATATTTGTAAAGGTTGTTGAGCTGTAGAAGAGTCAAGTAGATAGAATCTGAGGGTTAGGTTACAGGATGAGGAGCATGGTGTGATCTAGTCCTCCTCACAGAGGTTATTGAACCTTTTCAGGATTGTATGATGGAATATGTAATGTGCACAACGACATATTTTTCATAAAACTAAACAAAAAGAGCAGAGAAGATAAATCTTTGTGGATGTAGCCCAGGAGGGGGTGAACCATGGTAAAAAATGTGTTGTCTATAATGTTTATTGCATGTTTACTTTCTGCCAATGATTAGATTATGAATTAATGGTTAATATAGATCTATTAGAATGAATGCATGGGATTGAAAGATGATTGAATCATAGGGATATTTGAATGAATAACATGATGAATGCTTGAAGAATGTAAAATACAATCCCAGATCCCCACTCATTCCTATACTGCAAGCACTTGAGCATTGCAGTCACCCATAAAGTTATCTCGGGTGAGACTGTGCAGTGCACTATGTGCATTGTGTTTCCTTTTGGTTTACCAGGAGGGATGATAGTTTTAGAGGGTTTTGTTGGAACCCTAATTAGATATGAACCTGGGCCAGACCAAGAAGTGGATGAGTGATTTAACGCAACAAATTTTTCTATTTCCAGCTGGAACTACATGGGATTGAGTGGATGGATCCGTAGAAGAAGCATGTGGAGAATGAAGGTATAAAAAGGAATGTCCAGGCCATGGAATCCAACGAAGGTGGAGATCGAAAGATGGTTGAAAACAAAAGAAAATTGAGTTTGCACAGAAGGATAACAAAAACCCTAAGTTAACACCGTGCAAATATTTGGACAAATATGTGTTTAGCGACTTGCATGAGGTACTTTTCTGTGATTTCCCACATTTTTTACAGGAGTGGCTATTGAGGTAAAAAGACAACCACCCAACAAATCAAAGTAGACAATTGGAGTGGAATCTTGTGGAGATCGCGTAGTTACAACAAGTTAACAATAAATTTACGCGCATAGTAGATTTCTTGTTAGACAATGTTGTTGGAGGGTTTATCATCGTATTTGCAGTAGATACTGTGAAGTCTTACAGTGCAACAAAGCATGATTTTATAAAATGACCTAGAGGTAGGTATATCGGATCGTTGTATACTTCAATCAAGATTTTATTGTATGACCATGGAATCAGACATATAACTTCCCTACGTGCATGGGGGAAGGGGGGAAACACTGACAAGAGGTGGAGAAATGGAGGAATAAATAGATAAGGGAAAGAAGGATGAGGCCACATACCCAATCATGATGGACGAAGACCAGACAAAGTAGATAATGGAAACAATTAGAAAGACGCGTAGTGGAGTACCCTACCAATATAAGATGAATAATAAGAAGAGAGGCATAGCTGATAGAGAGGGCTTGGCAAGCGATGAGGAAGAGTTGGAGGATCTTTAGGATGTGGAGCAGATTGAGGAAATCTTGTGTGCAACATATGAAAGGAAGACAAGAGGTCCAAGGGTAGGAACAAAAAGCAACACTCCAATCTAGATCAACGTTAGTGTGGAACCTATAACCCCATGTGCGACTAGTACACCAGAAAGAACGCCACCATTTAGACAACCACATTTTAGTGGAATAAAGACAGTAGGAAACACATCTAAACAAGGAACAACAAATGAAGGAGCCATTTTAGGAAGTAACAATCAAATATCTACACCACACAAAGGTAGTAGTTCAACACAGTTCAAAATGGTAGGAAATGATCCCACAATCAGGTTACCAGAATTTCGGGGAGAGGCATCAGAGGAACCTGAAAATATTTTTTTCATCTGCGAGAAGATATGGGAAGCAAAGAAGATCACATATGAAGATGCAAAACTTGTGCAGTTAGCTATCACGCTAAGAGACTACGCACTAGAGTGGTACATGAGCCTAGATGTAAACAGTCCACCAGTAGTTACAAGGACGATTGCAGACGAAAAAAACTGCTATTAAATTAATTTCAGAAGCCTAGCTCAGAAGATCAATACATGAATGAGATGATTGAAATCAGGCAAAAACCAGGTGAGTCTGTTTGGGAGATTGATCAGAGGTTTAAACGATTGAAAGGTAAATTGAAGTATGCAATTACTGACATGCAACATAGGCACTTATTTGTGACCTCATTGTTACCACATTTGAAATACCCATTAATATAGCAGAAGTTCCAAACTCAGGCAGAGGCTCTGTAGGCAGCCTTACAACTGGAAGAGAACCAATATCAAAAGACATATCCAACAATAGAGGAATTGAAGGAGGATCTGAAGAATCTAACATTTCAGCTTAACCAGAATAAGGGCAAAGAGAAAAGAGAAGTTGTTTGGTGTACCACATGCAGGACAGAAGGACACCATAAGAATGAATGTCCAAATTTCGCACAGTACATGGAAACAAGAGTAACAAACCCCTTTCCAATAGGAGGACCATGCTGCGAGATTTTTAAAACACATGGACATGATCCATATCATTATCCAATAATGCAGAAGTATAAGAAAGTACCCAAAAGTTCATACTACAATTTTTGCAAATCAGTGGGTCATGATGATAAAGATTGTAGGACAATGGAGCTGATGAGAGAAAGAACTTTAGATACTTATAGGGTGCAAGAAGAAATGATGATAGGACAAGTTGCATCTCATTTTAACCAGGTACCACCACCATATAACAATGCGCAACAATAGTATAATAATGCACAACCACAATACAACAATGCACAACCATAATATAACCTCGTGCAGTATAATCAGGTACCTAGGTACAATGCACTACAAGGAGATCAAGGTGGATACAGAGGTGGAGGACGAGGTAGAGCAGGATTTGGAAGAGTCAGAGCCCATTAGTGTGCGAAAACTTCCAAAATCCAGGACATTATGCAAGGGAATGTCCACTTCCACAAGCAACATGTATGTACTGTCGCGCATCAGACCATGATATAGAAGTCTGTTCGACACTATTGGGGAAGATCCAAGAAAAGAGGAACCAGAACAACCATAATGTATAATGGATTTATATAGAAACCAGGGATGATGGAAGAAACATCAATATAGTCACTCGAGGAGGAGCTAAGACAGGAACTGACGCAGTAAGACAAGATCCAACACAATACCAATGGGTGAAGAACAATACTGAACCACAGTAGCAGTTTGATGCATGGAAAGAAAAGGAAACATTCAAGGAGGTAAGATAGGATTTTCTCAAGAAAAACATTGTGTATAAATCAGTCGCGCAACATACTTAGAACGTACCAATGTACGATATGCCTTCCTCAATGGAGCACACCAGTGGAGCACAACCTTTAGAGAAAGTAAGTAGCATAAAAACTTTCTTGCAATCCTATATCAAGTTATTAAAGGATCCATCATCTGTTAAGATCTTACAAAATATGCTAGAAAGATGCAACACAAAGGCATGAGGAAAATTAGATTAGAAAACGGTCAATCATCTCCATATAAGAAGAAGGACAAGTAGATAATTCAGATTGAATTCCAACATTGGAGATTTCAATATGGGTGATATTATATTGGACTTAGGTTATGAAGTAAATGTGTTACCTAAGAAGACATGGCAGTGTATGGGAGAACCCACACTAGGTTATTCACCTGTCCAGTTGAAATTAGCAAATCAACATAGAGTGCCACCAATTGGAAGACTTAAAGGTGTGATAATAGATTTGGATGGAGTGCGCACTATGACAAATTTTGAAGTAATAGAGATAGTAGATGGCACAACACCATATCCATCATTGTTTGGACTGGATTGGGAATTTGATAACCAAGCCACAATAAAATTGAAGACAAGGAAGATGACGTTTGAATCATGTGAATATAGAGTCATTGTGCCATTAGATCCATCAGAAGGAGAAAGGATTGTAGAACCCATTTTTCTGGATTTGGAAGAAATAAAACAGTTGTACAGAACCACCGCACGAAAAGAAGATTATGTCAACCCAACTGCAGATGGGGTACTCAGATGAAGAAGCATCACATCATGTTCTTTGGAATCAAATACAGGTTTGGAGAATTGACAACAACAATTACATGAAGTTTCTACAAGAAGGTGTGCAAGAATAGACCGCATAATAAGACGGGTTGGTACAAAGATAAGAGAACCTCCCAGTTTTCATGGGGTAAACGACCTAGTGGAATTTCTAACAAAATATTAAGAAGAAGTAATAGAGAATCAAAGGATCTTAGCCCTAGATATTTCACTTAAGGCTACACCTGCAAGATGGTGGGGTGCCTATAAAGAAATAATTCAGTATTGGTATCAGTGTAAATGACTACTGTGCATTAGATTCAACGCAGAGCATAAGAAAAATAAATGCAGAGGTATGATGGGCAAGGAACACCAACATACCATTTGGAGAAGTGCATAGCACAATGGAGGATGACACCACTATAATAATGGCCTCATCACTTCATCCATACATTGGAAGGAATCCTCGAGAACTAGTATGTAGACCAGGAGATGCGTAGAGGTACTACATAATGGACAACATGACAACAAAACTTTGTAGTAACCTTCTCATTTGAACATGAGAACCCCAACATTGATTCAGGGCTGAAGCAGACAAGAGGTGTGATATTTATTGATGAACCGAAGGTTGAACTCATGATAGAATATCAACAACAAAATAGACAGACGGTCAAAGAGTTATTTCCATGCTATCATGTTGAAGAAGAAGCACCAGATGAGGATGATCCGCACAACATTCAAATTACAGAAATTGAAGGAGAAAGAGAGATGGAAGGTCCATATCTGAAGTCAGAAGTATTTGTAGAACCAATCAAGGTGAATAAAGTCAACATTGGGATGATTGATAATCCTAAAATGGAAAGTATTGGAGATTATTAGGATGAAGAAACAATAGAAAGAATAACAGAGTTACTGCGCGAATACAGTGACCTATTCCCAACCACCTTTACATAGATGAAAGGCATAGCATGAGAGCTAGGAGAGATGAAGATACCTCTCAAACCTGAGGCAAGACCCGTCAAACAAAGACCTTACAGACTGAATCCAGTGTATAAGCAGAAAGTGAAGGCATAAATTGATAGAATGTTGGAAGCTGGTATCATAGAACTAGTAGAGGAATTTGAATGGATAAATCCTATGGTAGTCCAAGCAAAGAAACAAGGGTGGATAATGATCTTTGTATATTTGAGAAAATTGAATGATGATTGCTTACATGACCCTTTTCCTACCCCTTTCAAAGATGAGGTCTTAGAGAATGTGGGAGGCCAAGAAGCATATTCATTTACATATGGATTCTCAGGTTACCATAAGATCAAAATAGCTTCAGAGGACATATATAAGACTACTTTTGCTACAGAATGGGGATCCTACCAATACACAATCATGCCATTTGGGATGAAGAATGCACAAGCCATATTTTCAAGAGTAGTCATAATTTCTTTTAAGGAATTCATACATTAGTTTCTAGAAGTATATCTAGATGATTGGACTGTATATAGTCTGTTAAAAGATCATGTAGAAGTGTTAAGGCTAATGTTGGAAAGATGCAGGCAATGTCAGATATCATTGAATATTAAGAAATGCATTTTTGGGACACCTTTTGGTATATTGTTGGGACATATAGTCTGTAAACAAGGTTTACTAATGGATCCTGCTAAGATTGTAGTCATTGTCAATTTAGCACCACCAAAGTCAGTGCACTAGTTGAGAGAAACACTGGGACATACATGCTATTTCAAGAAGTTTATAAAGGGGTATGCACAGATTACTGCACCAATGGAAAAAATGTTAAAGAAGGATATCAGATTTTAGTGGAATGAGGACTGTCAACAAGGGTTGGACACCTTAAAAGAAAACATGGTCACAACACCTATCCTAGTATTCCTAGATTGGGAAAATACATTTCATGTGCATGTAGATGCATTAGCCATAACACTTGGAACAATTCCGACATAACCAAGAGTAGGGGACTTATACCACCCTATAGCCTTTGCAAGAAGAAAATTGTCAAAATCAAAGAAGAATTACAACGCCACAAAAAGAGAAGGCCTAGCCATGGTATATGAACTTCAGAAGTTCATACACTACTTACTGGGGAAACACCTTAAAATGTTCACAGATAATTTTGCTCTCAAATATCTAGTCAATAAGTCAGTGTTGGGGGGGAGGATATGTATATGGCTATTGTTATTCCAAGAATTTGATTTCAAAGTGATAGACAAAACAAGGAAGCTAAATGAAGGACCTGATCATTTGTCAAGGGTAACTAATGGAGAAGAACCTACCAACTTGGAAGACAACTTCCCTGATGCACAATTATTTTTAGTACAAGTAGTTGATGAATAATTTATTGATATTATTGAATACTTGAGTACAGGGATTGCGCCACAAGATTTTAGCACTGCAGAGAAGAAAAACCTGGTAGTCAGAGTTGCAGACTATCAATTGTTTGCAAGACATTTATACAAGATGGGCGCATATATCATTTTGAGAAGGTGTGTATTAGAGCAGGAAAGTCCTAGAATTTTGGTAGAAGCTCATGAAGGTATCGATGGAGGACACTATGCAGGAAAAGCTACTGCGAAGAAGGTATTACACGCATGATTATGGTGGCCAACAGTCCATAGAGATGCCAAGTAATATTTCCATAAATGTGATGTATGTCAGAGGGTTGACAAACCCGACAGAAGGAATACGATGCCCCTAAGACCACAATTAACCTTGCATGTATTTGACAAATGGGAAACAGACTTTGTTGGACCAATCAATCCACCAACAAAAATATCATGAGCTAGATATATCATTACTGTGACAGAATACTTAACAATATGGGAAAAAGCAGCACCAACCAAATATTGTAGCGCAGAGACAACAACACACTTCTTGTTTGAAAAAGTGATCACCAGATTTGGATGTCCAAGGATTTTGATGAGTGACAAAGGCACTCACTTTATCAACAATACCATTAGGGATATGATTGAGGAGTTTGAAGTCTATCACCAAAAGACTACACCATACCATCCTCAGGAAAATGGAACATTAGAAGCCTTCAATAAGATCTTGGAGAATGTCCTGACAAAGATATGAAATGTCAATAGAGATGATTGGGACTTGAAAATACCATTAGTACTATGGGCACACCGGACCACATGTAAGAATATAAAAGGACATATACCATTTAGGTTGGTGTATGGGCATGAAGTAATAGTACCCTTAGAATTTCTGGTACCCAGCCTGTGCGTAGCACCAATTACCAACATGACAGAAAGAGGCGTAGTAAATGAAAGGTTAAATCAACTAATGGAGATGGAAGAGGACAAGATTCTAGTAGGATTTCCTTTGGAAGTGCAAAAGGCAAGAGATAAATCTTGGCATGACAAACATATTAAGAAGAATAGATTTAAGGAAGGAGACCTAGTCCTACTCTATGACAGTAAATATTTTCAACATCCTGGTAAATTTAGAATGCATTGGCTAAGGCCATATGAAGTAAATATTGTCACAGATGGGGGATCTGTACATCTAAAGGACCTGGGAGGAACATAACTGAAAGGAATGATCAACGGGAGTCGACTGGAACTGTATGGGGACAGCCGACCTCCTAACTCTTAAAAGTTACAATGCAGTGAAAAGGAATGTATATAGTGTACCATAGCAGAGATTATGACAGAAAATGAGAAAAAGAACTAAAAAGGAGAAAAAGAGGGAAAAAGAAATACAAAAATATAAAATGAAAGAATAACACAAAAGACACATAAGTTGACTATATCACAAGAGGGAATGAAAAAAGTCGCGCACAGGAATTACTGCGACAAACATCAGAAGACAACGTGCAGGAAAAATTACAGTCGGCGCAAATGCACACAAAAAGTGAGAAATCGACACGACCGAGTCTATAAAAGGTGGAAAGCACGCGTTTATTCCACATTTAACGATTTTTTAGCATAAAGTGAGAAACAGAGTGTGTGCCCTAGCTAGAAATTTACGCAGAAGCCAACAAGCATGTTAATTTGAGACATGATGACTCCACCAAAGTTCGACGTGCCAGGCCAGTACATTTGGGTTACTCGGCAGGGTCAGAGGTGCAAGGAAAGAATGTGACAGCCTGAGAACGTGGTCAAACTGGAATATGTAACCACCTCAGCCACATAATCAATTAGCCTGACACGGTTCGAGGAAGAGACCTCCACAGCGCAACAAGGAGAAATAGGGCAGAGCTCTGGGGCCCAAAAGGGTATTTCGAACCATGACCTCGAGACACCTGCAAAGCCCGATGAAACATCGGGACCACGACAGTCCCATGAACAAGAGGAAGTGTTGGTCGAATATGTCACCGACTGACTAGAGTCCATAGGGGAAGAAGAGAACACAGACATAGCAGAGGCAAGCACATCTATTGTGGGAAAGAAAAGAAAGGTGCAGAATACCATGGAGATTACATTCCCCTATCTCCTAGACATGGTCATTGTTGTGGATGACATGTTAGGAAAGGTACCTAAGCTTAGGTACGCCGACCATGATGTGCACGATGCAGCCAAATTCCTAGAGTTAGCCGAGGAGAGTTACATCATAAATACATGGGAAATTGGACCCCTAGGCAAACCCATGCTAGACCCCGCGCAATGGATACATGGGCTATACAATTCGAGCATTATGAACCTACTGGACATAGCACATTTCGAGCGTGGCAAGAATGTCGGGCTCTATGTGAAATAACTAGTCGCTCATGTCCATGGAGGCATCCTATGGATGGATAGGCTGGTAAAATTTGATGTGGCATTGATTGCCAATATCACAAGACTGCCCACAGTAAGTGCACAACCCGAAGAATACCTAGATAACAAGGTGCGTGAAAAAGAAATAGCAAAATAGGTTAAAGCACAGTTCGACACTACTCAGGGAAATAGAGGAATTGTCATAAAGGATATCAATGACAATGTGACAAGTTTCACCAGCAAGTTGATGGCTTGTAGACTTTTGAGGAAATGTCACAAAGAGAAAGCACCAGCAAGCGTTATTGCAGCAGTCGCGTAGTGTGTGAAGGGGTTCATGTTCAATTGTGCACCATACATGTTGAACCAGTTCTTAATAGATTGTTGAGATGCGCAAGATAATGGAATCAAGTTCCATTACTCATGGTTGATCATCCTGATAGCTTTGGCAGGATGGAAGGAGTCGAGATTCTCAACATTTTTGGATAGGATGGGGAAGTGTTATGCGACTAGATATGAGTCCCTCTGGAAGGAAAAGGACAACAACATGCAACAGGAAAATAACATTGTTTTTGCAATGTTGCTAGAAGAGATACAACAACACACAACTAATGTGTGGCGCATATCGATGGAGGTAGTGCATGAGACAGATAGGATAACCAAGTTCAAGGCATTCATACATCACGTATGGATCCAAGCTACCAGGTATCCCAGCAAGGCATGGCTCAAGATGCAGTATTGCGTCACAAAAGAGGAAGTGGACCAGATAATCAAATACTAGCCTGCATAGTGGCAACTACCAGTAGAAAAACCAACCACGAGGACATGCACGACACAATCCTCTAGGCCCAAGGACAAGGTCGAAGTAGGCTCTTCAATGAGAATAGGTAACCCAACTGACAATACTAGAACAACTACAACACAGACTCAACCAACTGGGAGTGGCACAATACCAAAACGACCAAGGAGGACACTAACAACAACAAGGGCAAGAAGCTAGCCACAGACTGGGAAGAAGGATACTTCACAAAATGGAGAGAAAATAACCCAAGGTACAACAAGTGCGGCGTAACCCTCACAAACAGTAAGGAATCCCACACAAGAAAAAGAGGCGCGCAAGAAGAGGAAATATGAAACAAAGGACCCAAACATCACCCTGACAAAGAATGATGCAGAGCTAGTCACTGACAAGGTTCAAGATGGGGGTGAAGAAGTGGTCAGAATTGTAGAAGCGCAACGGGAAGAAATCATGGCAGAACTCCTAGAGGTCCATGAGAACATACAACACCTACGAAGCCAAGAAACATCACAGGCCACCACGCAGAAACAAGAAGAGACATAGCGATGACCTGCACAGAAAGAAGGTGAAGAGACAATGCAATTTGTATTCCATGGAAAGGAGACATTTTTGGTAATGTGTCAAATGATCAAATTTGATCAAGAGACTGTGCAGAAACCCCTAGAGGAGGTGGAACAAGTGGAAATGGTCATGGCATAGATATCCACCAAGGAATTATACGGACTCCAAGCCAGTGTCATGTAAGAAGTGTAGTCTAGGGCCCACGCAGATGCAACAAACTTGGAGATTGGTAGAGGAGTCACTGAAATGCTTCAAATCACCTGCGACCAACTGACTGCGAAGAAGGAGGAGGAGAAAGAACGCACAGACAAATTAGAACATGGATTAATAGCAGTTTATGCTTGCATTCTAGACAATGTGCAAGCACCAGAGAAAAGTGTAGAAGATAAGATCAACCTGATCTGACAAACAATTGACCAATACAAGCAAGAGATCGAGGAGCTCAAAGAAAGGCTTCACCCTATGAATCCTCCCGAGGTTTGAGAACTGAGAAAAAAAGAAGTTGCACTCCAAATAGCTGAGATGGAGAACCAAGCAAGGGAAATAGAAGCACTGTTTGACAGATCCGCGCAGTTATGGACAACACTAGAAGAAGACGAGAAGGTCCAACAGTGGGAACAAGAAGAGGAGTCAATCAACACTACCATACAAGAGCTCAAACAAATTCATAAGACAATGAGCATCACAAAGCCATTGAAGGGCACTCAAGACATGAAGAAGCTACAGACAGAGTTGAAAGCAACCCAGATGCAGAAGCAAGAAAGACAAATGGAATTGGAACCCATCTAAGAACAAGCAACACATGTGATTACACAGTTGGAGGAAGAGAATACATGTAGAGCACAGGCACAAGCAGAGATCACAACCCTAATGTAGGAGGAGATAACAATGCAGACAATAGGGGCGCTAACAAACAAAGCCACACAGATGAGAGAGAGAGAGGAAAGGAACTAGCAGAAAAGTTCCACAGTTCGGACAGGGCATTGCAGGGAGCATGCACTACCTAAGTGGCTCGAGAAGAGCCACATGTCAGTGTTGGCGGCCTATTGAGCGCATGCCTATTTTGAGGAAAGATATAATTTTGGAAGGAAAGGCCTAATTTTGGAGAAGAACAATTGGCAGGAAAAACAACATGTGTGAGGAAAAGAAACATGCAAGGGGAGAAACATGCAAGGAATGCAGGTAGGAAAACCTAACCATGATAGGGTTAGTTTTTTGGTATAGATTGTAAAGGCTATAAGCCCGAGAAGAGTATAAATAAGGACCTAGGAGGTCTAGGTTAGGGGTTCAGTTGAGTTGTTGTTCAGCAATTGTAAGTTCATAATTGTTGATATTTGTAAAAGTTGTTGAGTTGTAGAAGAGTCAAGTAGATAGACTCTGAGGGTTAGTGTTAAACATTATTTTCGTCATCCCCATGATCACTGATGATATATGTATTTCCTACTTCTCTGTTTCTTGAAGACTATTGAAGAAATAAGACTTTCCCCTGAGAAATGGAATCATCTTTTCCTTATTGAAAAACCATACCAAAGAAGATCTTCGCACCTTTCCAGTGTTGAGGGTGTGACGATCCTCAATTGTGACCTGTTGCACCACAGTGGCCTGTGACATCATCACAAGTTGTTAATGTTGAGGGCGCAATGATGCTCAAACAAAGGAAAAATGTGAATTTCTCGAAGGTTCTAGAATGGAATCTTCAAAAGGATGAGGTGGCCTCTGATCGGTTTGGATCTCACTCGCTTCTCTGATTTAGTGGGATCATCCTAATATATTCATCCATCCCTCTTCACTCTATATAAAGAGGGATCTCTCATGGAAAAATTTAGGTTGGCTTATGTATGAAGAATTCTGCTAAAGATTGTTCTTGTGATAACTTTGCTTTAGCTTTCCAAGTTAGGTTATGAATACTCTTCATCAAAAACATTGGAGAAAAGGTGTGTGTGTTGGGGAAAAGGTCCATTGGAAGGGACCTTGCAAAATCAAGGCATTGGTTGTATTCTCCACTTTCATTAATATAATGCAGTAATACAATTCTTCCCTATAAAAGTGTCTCCATTTCTATTGCATAACCCCTTGATCTTATGCATAGGTTTCATTGGAATATATATATTGTTGCTCTCTCTTTGTTGGTTTGTGTTTCTTAACAGGTTCAACATCCCACAAAATTTAATATGGAGCAAAGACAACATTAACAAGGATCAAACGACGTTTAAACAATATGTCATTTATCCCTCATTGAACTAGTATACATTACAATGCAATCTAAGGAGAAGTTTGTATTCTGTCATGTTTTGTTCTAATTTCTTGTTGAAGTTAGGGATATTAGTTTGTGTCAACACTTACCGATTTTTCCAGTAATAGTTAGGTTACAGGTTGAGAATCCTGGTGTGATCTAGTCCGCCTCATTGAGGTTCTTGAACCTTTTCAAGATTGTATGATGGAAGATGTAATGCGCACAATGCCATATTTTGTAGAAAACTAAATAAAAAGAGCAGAGAAGCTAAATCTTTGTGGATGTAGCCCAGGAGGGGGTGAACCACGGTAAAACATTTTTAAGATCTGTAATGTTTATTGCATGTTTACTTTATGTCAATGATTAGATTATGAATGAATGGTTAAGATAGATCTATTAGAATGCATGCATGGACTTGAAAGATGAATGAATCCTAGGGATATTTGAATGAATAGCATGATGAATGCTTGAAGAATGTAAAATACAACCCCATATCCCCACTCATTCCTAGACGACAATCACTTGAGCATTCCAGTCATCCATAAAGCTATCTCATGTGACACTGCATAGTGCACTCTATGTGATGTGTTTCCTTCTGGTTTACTAGGAGGGACAATAGTTTTAGAGGGTTTTGTTGGAACCCTAATCAGATCTGAACCTGGGTCAGAACAAGAAGTGGATGAGAGATTTAAACCAACAACGAGCATCTTGAATACCATACGAGAGGAAGGTTATTTCTATGTGTGATGTGAAATAGTCAAATAATAACAACCAATGGATGAGGAGATATCTAGAAACAACTTTGAAGAGCCAGCGTGAGGCTAGGTGCTGGAGAAAAGAAAAACATGCGAGAGTTGTCTTGTGTGGAAATGAAGTGTTGATCATGTGTCCATTGGTGCCTGTGCGAAGGAAATTATCGATTCGATGGTGAAGGTAGATTACATGCCCAAAATGCCATGTTGTAAATCAATGAAATACCTATGGCTTCCTCAAGAACATACATGGTTCTTATTCGAGAATAGAGTCAGTGTTATCTTTGTTGCTTGAGAGTGCATGAGCTAGTTGTTTGTTGATTATGAATATTCTTTCTCATGGAATCAACTATTGGTCAAAAGGAAGCGTGCAAAAAAGTACAATTGTGCTAGAGGTCGAATTTTTTGGATTTACTGTGTAAAGTGAAGATGCAAGCCAATGGCTACATCTATGGTATCAAATCTGAAGTTGCTACATGATACAAATTTAGAGACAGTGGATGTTACTTTATATAGGAATATGGTGGATTCATTGATGTACTTGACGAACACGAGACCCGATATATGTTTTGTTGTGAACACCCTAAGTCAATATATGGAGCATCCCAGGTAAGTTCAATTGGTCGCAACAAAACATGTGATGAGGTACCTTAAAGATACAGTGGATTATGGGCTAGAGTATGTTGCAAAAAGTGATATTAGTCTACTTGGATATCCATATTCAGATTGGGCCAGTAGTGTTGCAAACCAAAAAAGTACATTATGATGTTGCTTCACTTTGGGATCCGGTATGATTTCATGGATCAGTAAGAAGAAACCATGTGTAACACTCAGTACGACTGAGGCAAAGTACGTGGAAACATGTGTAGCAAGTCATGAAGCAGTATGGCTTTGGAAATTACTGACTGGATTATTCAATATTGTGATGGAGGCGACCTGTATCTTGTGTGACAACCAAAGTTGTATAAATTTGTCAGAGAACCCCATGTTTCATGATAAGTTGAAGCATATCAAAATTAAGTATCACTGTATTAGGGATATATTATAGAAGGGAGCAGTGAGGCTCCAATATGTGGCTACCAATGAGTAGGTTGTGGATGTGCTAACAAAGTCATTGTCAAGGATGAACTTCGAGTACTTCAGAGAAAAAATCAGCGTAGTCCCTCTTTAGAGGGAGTGATGGCTTCGAATGTTATCACAGGGTAGTGGATGTCATGATGACGTGTTGTAGATATTGGAGATATACCCACCATCCCTGGATTCATTTCGAAGAGATGAGGTACAAATTTTAACATAGGGTATTGGATGTCATGCATAAAGATATCTGAATTTTCTACGGGAAACTGAATAGTTTGATGATGACATGTTGTAGCTATTGGAGAGATACCCACTGGCCTTAGCTACATGCTGTGAAGGCACTATGGATTTCCTGTGATGTATAGATTCGTGTGTCCGATAGTCAATGGTCACAAACTCGTGTGGAAGGTGACAATGTTAGAGTTTGTGCTAGATAGAATACCTTCCTCATCAAGAGAGAGTGTTGATATTTTACGTAATTTCAAAAGTTATTCCTAAGTGTAATTGTATTGGTTATTCCTAATTGTAATTGTGAAAGGGTTTATTGATAAGTCATGTCTTTTAGGTATTTTAGAGTATAAATAGAGGTTATATCGAGTCATTTTGATCACTCATTGTATATAAGCACAAGAGAGTAGTGCACACTTATGTAGGAGTCTATTCTTGGTTCATGTCTGAGTCTCTTTGGTCTTGATTTCATGAAAGAGCATTGTATGACATTGTACATGTTGGATGAATCTATACTGAGGAAATATTGCAGGGTTTTATCCCCCTTGAGGGTTTCCCTGAGGATACATCTTGTTGTTATGTAGATATCTATATTTCAATTGTGATCCTTTTACATATTAAATAATAATAAAAGAATATCAAGTATTGTCTCTTATGAAAAACCAACAATGGTGTTGGTGGTTTTGATGATGACTTGGCACCTTTTAATGGAGAGAGAGACTCTTTCCATGCATTAGAGCACTGGGTGGCTTGGTCCATGGCCTTTGGAGGCCCAACGATTTCTTCTAGAGGGTAAAACGTCTCACTTGGAGGCTAATTAGGGCATGATGTCACCCCTTTTAGGGGAATTTTTATGTAAATTTTGAATTATAACTTGTAAAGGGGAAATTAGAGGAGGTCGAACTCCTTAATTTTGTTTTACCCTAAGTAAAGTAGACAAACAATTTTAGCAAGACCTCCTATAAATAGAGGCTTTCTCATTTCATTTAGGCACATGATCTCACTTGAGAATTACATACTCGTGGCTGAAATTTTTTCCCTCTTTGGGAAATTGCATGTCTCTATCTATTGTGAAAATTTTGGATGCTAGTTGCTTATATCACAGAAGGAAGTGGTGAACTATCTCTTGGATGCTTAGCTCTTTCATGTATGGTGGAATATTCTTAGTAGAGAAGGGTTTTACTTGCTATCTTTTGAAATTGGTAAGGAATTTATATATATTGTTAGTATTTCTTCTTGTTTCATGGTTGTTATTTTCTAAACCCTTGGAGGAGTATAAGGGAATACACCCTCCACCAAGTCTATCATTTTTGTAAGTGGATAAGCTATTGCAAAGGTTTCTAGAAGGAGTAAAAGGGCTTACACCCTCCAAGATTTACCGTGCTAGGTTTTGCATGCTATAGGAAGTAAAAGGGCTTATACCCCTAGAAAAGTTGCAAACCCTAAATCTTAAACAAGAGATTCCATAACCCAATTGATAAGGCACTTGTCTATTTTTTCATTGGAGAAATAAAATCATTGCATTGGAATATGTGAAAAATAGAGATTTTGTGATTCTCTAAATTGGAAGTTGTTCTTCATGTTTTTAGCTTGCTTGAGCCACTAGGGTGTCTAACTTAGCTTGGTAATTCTCTTACTATAGTCAAGTTAATGATACAGCCATTAGGGCTGTGAAAAAACACTCTTAAAACTCTCTCATTACTCACTAGTCTACCATTGAAATTTGCTTGCAAGCTGCCATATTTAATCTACTTGTCATTGGCTATCTTTTGGGTGGATTGTTTGTTGACTTTAGTGGTTAGATTTTTCTGCTGTAGAAATTGTTTTCTACAGCCACTTGGATGTTACAATAATTTACTGATAACACCTAACAAACAACCCTAATTTCCATTAAAGTCTTGTGCTATTCACTGGAAGTTAAACTAGACATTGAAGCTTAGTTTCTAATATCTTTTACTTGACTTTTGGCAACATACTTTGCAACATTTTGCTAGTTTACTTTGCTGATATAAATCTGATATACTGCTGTAATTTAGGACAAAAATCTTTCCTTGCTTGTCCCCTTGGTTATTTGACTTATATTGTCTTGTATCTTGATCAATCGTCTTGTCTCAGGAATATTTAACATTTTCTTGCAAGCACATAACACCTTGGAAACTACCCTTCACCAACAAGACTCTTTTGCAGGCCTCTTTCCACTTCCAAACTTGAAATATAGGGGTTTTATTGATCATTCTACTACTTTCCATCTCATTTCCCCTAGGGTCACCGGGATTCCCCCCTTGTGGTGACTCATCATCACTTAAGCGAGGGTAATATCTATCTAAGGTGAGAGTGGGTAGCTACTCTAGTTGTATCACTCTTTTGGATTGGGTCGGGCTTTTCCCAACCTACAATTTGTGTGAAAACATTTTGGTGTCATTTCTAGGGAGGATTTTGAATCATTTTTCATTCCCTGTCGACACTTTGGAAAGATTTGATACCAAATCATTTACCCCTAGCTTGCGTGGCAAATACACTAGAGGAAAGTTCCATTTCCTCTCTTGGTGTGCTATCCATAAAGATCATATGGTAACTCCACCATCCTAGAATCCGTCATGACACATACCCAACAAATGGACTACCCTAGCTCTCCACCTCTGCCTAAGCATCCTAAAATTGTACCCAAACTTCATAATCCCTTACCTTCTTCTGCCTCCTCAAGTACTTTACCCTTGGCCATGCCTTGCTCGACAAGCACTCTCCAAAATCAGTGGGTTAAATATGAGTACAAGCCTTTAGATCTGACGAAGATTTTCATATCACTTTATAAGATCTTGAAGGGTTTCAAAGAGTGGCCTCCCACCTTTTCAATAGAGGATTCAACTACGACCAAAAATCATTTGGATGCCTTTATCAATGCTCTTGAACCTTATGACCAATACGAGGATGTATGGATGATACTTTTCTCTTATTCTCTCATTGGGAAGGCCAAGGAGTGGTATGGAAATATTTCACGAGGGGAAATTACCAACTGGGATGTCTTTCAAGATCTCTTCATTAATAGATTCTCAAAAAATAAAATATTGCACATCTCTTTATGATCAACTTTATTAGTGCAAGAGGAAACCAAGGGAAAACATACATGACTTTAATGACCGATTCAAACCCCTTGTAAAAAGTTTTCCTTAATATTACAAGCCCACTCAGAATAGTGTCCTCAAGTCTTACATGTCAACCATAAAGGACCCTTGTGGTTTTTTTATAGGGGAAAATCACCCTTCTATCTTGATTGAAGCCCAAGAAAGGGCATGTGAAATTGAGGAAAACTTAGCTTCCTGAAAAGGTCACACAAATAAATCAAGTTATGAACTTTATTACTTTGCCTCCCGACCTTCTCGATGTCATGAAATCCTACTTACATAAGGAGAAAAGGGAATCTACCAACAAGGCTGCTAGTCAAATAACAACTTTCGTGAGAAAGGGGGAGGGACCAAAGTCTAGAAGAATGTCTCTCCCCGTGGAAGAAAGGGTAAAAATTGAGAAAACACTAGTGACGAAAAAAGAAAAAGAGAGTTTATTGCAGTGTGTCCATGAGATTTTGTTTCCACCCTGTGAGAAAAAGGAACCTCTTGCCATTAAAAGTGGATCAGAAGAGGCCATCATAAGATATGAAAACCATAAAGGGGATACTATAGAACCAATCAAAGATTGCACTGATTCATCCCATCAAGTTCTCAATGTAGGAATCAAGATCACCTTTATCTTGGCGAACTCTCTGATTCAAGATGAGGAGAGAAGGGATGGATGTTGGGGTTTGGATTTTGATGGTGCACACTTAAGTTCAAGGTTAGGTGTTGGGTGGTCTTGATATCTCCAAACAAAGAAGTTACCCTTTTCTCATACAAACTTGAGTTTAATTTCACTAACAACATAGCCAAGTATGAAGCCCTCATTTTGGGTTTCTACCTAGCTATTGATATGAACATCAAATCCTTACACGTGAGAGGTGAATCAGATTTGACTGTTTCTCAAATTAACAATATTTTTGCTGCAAAGAACCCAAGGTTGAAACAATACATAGATGTTGTTTGGGATGCCATGAAAAAAATTGATGACTTTTCAATTGAAGCTATCCCTAGAGAAGAGGATCATCTAGCTGACAACCTTGCAATATCTTCTTCTACTTTGCAACATTTCAAAGAAATTGGTCTCTACAAAGTGGAAGTAAACTTCAGGCTCTCAATAACTGACAAATTGGAGCACTGCCAAGCATTTGATAATGAGCACCAAATCTTATGTTTCCTCCAAAATGAGGGTGAATTATCAGAAGCTCGGATAAGGCTTTTGGTCGAAGAAGCAAACGTTGAGATCATAGATCTACCTGATAGACCCTTACCTAAGGGAATCGTCCCCTTATAAAGGTTGTTTGATCGAAATGACATGTATAAGAGGAAGACATCGAGCAAAATTGATAATGAATTCGTTGAATTCAATATTGGCACCAGTTGATCCCCCAAAATGGTTAAGTTTGGGAAGGGGACAACTGTTGGGTATGTGTTATATTCTTTACACGAGTAGTAGTGCCTGCGTTTCATTGTGCATGTAGGGGGGTTTGAGGGGGGTGCAGGGGGAAACACCCATGAGAATTTGTTTTCCTTGGGAAACGTGTCACATTTTTGGGCAGTTTTTTGGCACATGGTTTTTTGCCGATGGTTTTCTATTTCTGATTAAGGAAATAGGGTTGTTGACTAATCCAGGTCGTTGGGTTAGGGTTTTGGACACCGCTTGCTCCTATATGTATATTGTATTGTAAACACTGTAACACTATGAATGAATATAGAATATGTTGGTTTTCCCGGTTTGGGTTTCTAGGGGAAAAATCTTTGTGTAATGTTTGTATTTGCCATTGTATCTTTTCTGTTCTTTTAATGAAAATTTGTTTGTAGTAAATATTGTACAAGGTTAGAATCTACAACAACCTCCAACGAAATGGAAACATTGATAGCTATCATCAAGGAATTTAAGGATATTTTTGCTTGGTCGTATGAAGATATGAAAGCTTATCGGGAAGATGTTATACAACACGCTATTCCCCTCAAGGAAGGCATAGAATCTTTCAGGCATAAGCCTAGGCAAATTAATCCAAAATTTGCACCACAATTCCAAACTGACTTGAAAAATATGGTCGAGGCAGGGTAATTGAGCCTATCATGTATTCATCCTGGGTATCAAATCTCGTGATTGTCCGAAAGAATACTAGTGAGATTAGGATATGTATCGATTTCAAAAACTTGAACCAAGCGTCACTTAAGGATAATTACCGCTTACCAAAAATGGAGTACCTTTTGCAAAGGGTCACTAGAGCATAAATGATGTCCATGCTTGATGGATTTTCAGGATATAACCAGGTGTTGGTAAAATGATGACCAAATTAAGACCACTTTCACTACTCCTTGGGGAACTTATAAGTATTTGAGAATGCCTTTCAGATTGACCAACGCAGGAGCCACCTTTAAGAAAGTCATGGATCATGCTTTCAGGGATTTAATCGAAAAACTCATAGAGATATACCAATATGACCTGACCTCTATCTCCAAGAAAAGATCTCAGCATATACAACACTTGAGGACGATTTTTCAAAGGTGCAGAGAGTATGGTATTTCTCTCAATCACAAGAAGTCAATTTTTGGGGTAGATAAAGGGAAGTTATTGTGACATATCATTTCCAAGGATGGAATCTCAGTGGATCCTTCTAGAATTGAA
>ML794953.1:7627-28988 GCA_009831015.1 Picea engelmannii
TTGACACTTGTCACCCTGGGAACTGCATGCATCCCATCCGTACGCCTTCTTCCCACCACTTGGAAACTCACGGGTCCTTCCAAAGGACTTAGGATAAAATAGTAATATGCACATGGCTCTTTTGGAAATAATATTAAAATATTTGTTCAGGCCTAAGCCCCCTAGGCTTAGCCCCTTTCCCACCTTTCAGCTCCTGATCCCTTGCCCAATCTGTGGACACTCAGTCCCCCATCACTCTTTCATCGTGGTCGGTCTGCACTGGCGGTATTTACATTTTATTAATTGACCTGCATACATACAAGTATATCACAGGCTCCTGGCCTTCAACACTTAGGCTTCCCTGGCCTAACAAAACTCATAAGCCTACAGCTTATTCAAAACTTGGCTCACCAGCGTATAGAACATAATTACAATTCTTTTGCATATAACATGATCTGTAACGGGGCTCGGCCTTGGGGACACTACATGCACGTATCCAAGCTTGAGGAGGTATTGGTTATTAAATTTAATTCTAGTCCTTTATTTTTGCTAATACTTGAAGTGGATTTGTTTGATAGTGCATCCTTGGACAAGGTGTTCACATCCTCAATCTAGGAATCCATTTCCCCATCCTACTCGTAGTAACCTCAACGCGTTCTCATCTTCTCGCCCTCCCCTTGCGACCCAAGGATCACCCACCAAACCCTTTGCTAATTCACCTCATTCTTGCAGTGCCAATCTTTAGTGCAATTTCCATAAGACTATTTTACACTCCATCGCAGATTGTTGCGCCATAAAGAAATTGAAATACCTAAAAGACATTATTAACAGAGGTGGACCTTGAAGTTCGAGACAAATTTGTTGACGTGGTCTCCTTGGGGAATCCTATCGAACCAGACCCTTCAGTGGTGCTAATGACCACAAATAATCCAACTTCTTTGTCACCTCCTCTCTTCACTCACAATTGCCAAATCAAAAATACCATCACTACTCTCATCCTTGATAACGACGATCAAAAGAATTTGGTATCTTGCGAACTAGTCTAACATCTGCAATTACCTAATACTCTGCATCCCCACCCCTATCAGCTCGTTGGGTTCAACAAGGAGGTCCACGCATCCAAGTCTCTACACAATGCGCGATCAACTTCGCCATAGTACCATGTCATGATGTGGTGACCTGTGATGTTACCCCATCAAATTGTGCAGACCTTTTACTAGGCATCTCGTATCAACAAGATTGCCACACTGTCTATCATGCAAAGAATCATCAGTATCATCTCCGCCATCAAGGACACACGTACATGATCACCTCATCCAATCGCCTGTCTTTGCAAAAGCCTTTGAGTTCCCTTAACCGATGTGTCTCTCTACCTGGTGCTTCCTATCAAACCTTATAACCTGACTAATTTGGCCCCTCCCGAAATGGCACACCTTCTCAAAGAATTTGTTGATGTCTTTACCAAACCCACAAGATTGCCCCCCTCCAGATCTATTGAACACTCTATCGAACTCCTTTCGAGTGCTTCATTACCCAATGCTCAGGCCTATCGCTTAATACCTTGTGAATTTGACGAGATCGAATGTCAGATCGCTCAACTAGTTGAATCCAAACATATCCAACCGTCCTCTTCGCCTTGTGCTTCACCCGCTTTCATCATCCCCAAGAAGGATTATCTCGAATGGCGTCTAGTCATTGATGATTGAGCCTCAAACAAGATCTCGGTTAAACACTATTACCCCCCTATGAGGATTGAGGACCTCATGAATCATCTGCACGATGTCGTTCACTTCACAAAGATGGATCTAACTACAGGCTATCACCAAGTGAGAATGCACTCAGCAGACACTTGGAAGACTGCATTCAAGACCAAGTTTGGTCTCTTTGAATGGCTTGTCATGCCCTTCGGGCTCACCAACACCCCAGCCACATTCACAAGGCTCATTAATGATGTGTTTTGTCCATTGTTGGGCAAGATCGCCGTGATCTACTTGGACGACATTTTGATCTTTAGTAGATCATGGGAAGAACACATGTAGCATGTGCGCCAAGTCCTTGAGTTACTTTGAACTTAGAAGCTCCTTTCAAAGAGAAGAAATCATTTTTTGGACAGAAGTCCGTGCAATATTTGGCCTTCATTGTGGATACGAAAGGCATATGGCACGATCCAACAAAAGTTCAAGCGTTGGCACAATGGCCAATGCCCACCTCAACGCCGCAATTGAAGAGCTTCATGGGTGGTATCAATTTTTATCGCATATTTGTAGCACATTTCTCACAATTGGCAAAGCTTTTGCATTTGCTCGTAAACCAACCACACTTTGATTGGAATGCAGATGCGGAGAAGCACTTTACACAACTCAAGCAAGCATTGTGCTCTGCTTCGGTTCTCAGGTTGCTCGATTTGCATCAACCACTTGAGATCGAGACGTATGCGTCTCAATTTGTGATTGGCGCGGTTCTCAAACAGGGAGGACACCTTGTGGCATATAACTCAGAGGCTTGCAGAAGTTAAGCTTAATTATAGTATACTACAAAGAATTCTATAGTTTGGTTCAAGTGCTCAAGCAATGGAGGCACTATCTTCTTGGCAAGGAGACTATTTTGTATACAGACCATCATTCGTTGATCTTTATCAACTCCCAAAGCAAGATCCAGGACCAAAGGCACTTAAAATGGGAAACATACATCCAACACTTCCATCTCTTGATCAAATATAAGAAGCGGACTACAAATAAAATGGCAGATTTGTTGAGTCGCCCGTCGTACAAGTACTTCACATCTTGGAGGTGAGGTGTGCTTCGTATGATGCATGGAAAGCCAAGTATGAATCAGATTTGGACTTTGGAGAAATTTGGACAGCTCTTCAAAATCCCACAGTGATCAATCGTTCTTCTTTTCTTGATTATGCTATTAGAAATGGATGGTTATATAAGTTTAATCTGTTGTGTGTCGTAGTGTGAGGATGGACTTCTTCTCATGAAAGAAGCCCATGCATGTGCATATGGGGGTCATTTTGGCACCACAAAGACCATCCTCAAGCATATGGGGGTCATTTTGGCACCACAAAGACCATCCTCAATCTCAGCTGCCATTTCTTTTGGCCAACCTTATCTAGATAGGTAGAAAGTTTCATACGGTCTTGTGCTCTCTGCTCTCAAACTAAACCATCTAATAGGAAACATGGTCTTTACCAGCTCCTCCCAATCCATGCTCGCCTTTGGGAATCCATATCGATCGATTATATCAGCGGTCTCCCCACCACTCTTCACAAGCATGATGCTTTTTGGGTTGTTGTTTGTCGTTTCTCAAAGATGGCTCTTTTTTTCCCTTGTCACAAAACTACTTGTGTTGTCCAAACCGTTGATTTATTCTTTCACAATGTTTGGCCACACTTTGGCTTACCTCAAAACATTATTTTTTACCGTGATTCTCGTTTCCTTTGCATTTTTTGGCACACCCTTTGGTCTCTTCTTGGCTGCAACCTCAAATTCTCTACAACATTCCCTCTGCAAACGGATGGCCAAATCGAAGTGGTTAATCGAGTTCTAGTTCACTCTCTCTGCACCTATTTTGCGAAGAGCAAACAATGGGACACCTACCTGCACATTATCCAGCATAGTTATAACCAAGCTTCATCGATTGGTTACTCCCCATTTGAAGTTTGTCTCGATTTCCAACCTTTGGCCCCTTCTGAGATGCCATTGAAGCTCTCTTTTGAGGGATCAATACATCAACAAAAACAACAAATATCCGCTCAGCAATACATACAGAGAATTGCTCACTGTCATGCGCAGGTAACAGAAACATTGCAGGTTGCCCAAGCTCGTGCCAAGGCAAGACATGATAAGCACATAACACCTTTGGTTTTCCAACTTGGAGATAAAGTGCGGCTTTAGTTGAACAAACAGAGATTCAAAGCGCAACATCATAAGTTTCATCCATTGCAATATGGACCATACATAGTGCTGGAATGCATTGGTGATAATGCCTACCATCTAGATCGCCCCCCTCAGCAGGGAATTCATGATGTTCTGAATGTCAACAATTTGAAGTTGTTTGAGCCGTCTCTTCTCGAAGAAGTGGTTCCATTGCAGCATCTGGTGGATAACATTCTCAATTTCCAACCGCCACTTCTAGAAGACACCATTCTGAAGTAGAGCATTTGCCATACTTCTTCTACCGAGTATATTTCATATCTAGTGGGCAGAAAAGGAGATACTCTGACACACACAGGATGGATTTCAGCAAACAAACTCAAAAGAAGTTTTCCTCACTTGGTGGCAGAAGTAGGGGACTCTTCCAACTGCGAACATGAGGAATTGGGCCACATGGGCATCCCATGGAGCAGGGTGCACCATGGTTTTAGCTTTGCTAGTCCTCGTTTATTCCAATTCCATTTTTTGTCATAGAGTTAGCGTCAATTTTGTAGTGGTATGTTTTGTTTCTAAATACAAAGTTTTAATTAATAAAGTTTATAAAATAGTAGCTAGATTGGGGTTGGGCGCCACCTTGTTTTGGGCTATGTAGATTTTTATTTTTGTTTTTAGAAACATTCTATGTGGCGCCGCGTCTTCGTTTTGGAAATATTTCTTGCTTTTTGTTTCATCTTCATTGTAAAAGGAAGCTATGGAATAGTAGAATGGAAGGGGATAGTGTTTGCTCCAACTTCTATTGTGTATATCATCTGAGCATTTTTAGAGATTTGAGTTCTCTTTTGATTCTCTCGCTCCGTGACAGTTCACACATTATCCCTAGAGGCATTGATTATACTTGTGTCTTAAACCTCATTTTCTAACTATAAGAAAGAGTAAAATGTTTTATTATAATTGTTTGAATTTTTAGTTTGGACGCTGAATATCACTACAAGAAAAGCAAAATGCTTACTACTAACAAATCAGGGTAGAATAAGGGAAGAGTAGCCTAAATGCCTTCTACCAAATATGCATCGATTATACTCCTATGTCTTAAATCTCATCTTATAACCATAAGAAATAGTAAAATGTTTTGGTTTTGATAAAATGTTGGAATTTTTAGCGTGTATGTTTTGGTTTTGATAAAATGTTGGAATTTTTAGCGTGTAAGTTGAATTGTCACTACAAGAAAAGCAACATGCTTACTACTACTAAACGAGAGAGGAATAACATAAATGTCTTCTAATAAACAAGGGCAATTAAATTCTTATAAACATGAGTAATAAAATAGTTTTGCAAACATACATTGGGGAAAATATCGAAAAATGTCGTAAGAATGAAAAAAAATGTTATAAGAATGAAAATATTGGAAAGTATCGCCGACTTTGATTTTGAAGATAATATCGCCAACATCGAGATATTATCGAGATGTTGGTAACACTGCAATAAAATGCCTTCTCTTGAAGACTAATAAAGAATAACGGCCATTATTCATCTTCTTGAATTAAATTATGTTCTCATCAATAGTGCACTTTAAAATGTTTCAGGATTTTGTTTTGGATTTTCTATGCTTATAAGTAATGTTATAATTATAATTAGCCCCATGGGATAGCACAGATGGTAAGACGTGCACACACTCTTCCGGTACGAGGAGAGGTCATGGGTTCGAGCCTTGTGTCCTCGGGGTGGCGGTTTAGCACCTCGTATCATCCAAGTGGGGAAGTATCGGGTGAGTTTCCCTTCCCGTGGAAAAAAAAGAAAAAAAGTAATGTTATAATTAAGCGATATTATCCAGTAAAACAATAGGATGGAGTCAACAATTGTAAACGCTGTATTATCTAGTAAACTAGTTATCATCTTCTAATGACACCATTCATTTAATTTGAATTCGTCTCATTTGAATATTTCCATGAAACCTTAAATATTATTTCTTTTATCTGCTTCTATGTCCTTAAATCCAAATATAACCAACCTTTTTAGTATTATCTATTGTCACTTTAAATTAAAATATAACCCACCACAATTAAAAGTCATTATTCATTAAAGTATCTATCATCTTTTATTTTTCCTCGGAAAAATGTGTAAATTTTATTCATCGAGATAAAATTTACATTTTGTAGAATACATGTCGCCATGTATTTGCAAATTGCCAAAAAAAGGGGATCAGAACAGTACCAACAAGGTATGCAAGAGTCTGTAGAAGTTCATTCTCATACAAAGGGAGAGAGGCCATCCATATACATCAATGCAACCTGATTTCACAAAAACTATACAAAAAGATACCCCTTGTAGACTGGACCTGTAAAACCTGCAAAGAGTCGCAAAAAAGAGAGCCAAAAAACCCGAAACTGATCAGTATGAACACCTGCATAAAAAGTCTTTCAAGGTAGAGCTGCAAGAGGAGGGGGGATCTCATTAAAAGGTCTGTGATAATAAGCAAAATGATCCCCATCCAAATATTCTATGATCAACCATTGCCCGTAATCCAATCGAAGACCATCCTAGATAGTGCACATGCCTCCCTATTTTGGACCCTATAAACATGTTGTAAAGAAATAGAATAAAAAAATCCAATAATATGAAAATTTCTTCCAAAATAGCAAGCAACTGAATGTGATGACATTGTTGTGACTTTCTTGCCCAATTTATAGCCAACATTGAGTCTCCAAAGATTTATAAAGTGTTTATCCCTTTTTCTTTAGCAAAGAGAAGAAGTTTCATAGCCAAAAGTTTAGCAAAGTTGTTTGTTTCGCTTCCAAGACCCATAGAAAGATTAAAATGATGAGTTTTTGTCAAGTAGAGGATAGCCCCTCCTCCACAAATCTAATTGTTATTTTGGGAAGCCCCATCAAAATAATCCCAAGGGAGTGAATGATCAATCTACACTACAGGAGGAATCCTGATAGCTCCCTCTTCTTTCTCTTTAGGGAAGTGTGATAGGATACTCTTCTTTCTCTTGAGGGATGTGTGATAGGATACTGAGAGCTTGTGCTGCAATAATATCAGGAGTGGGTGTCTTATCCTTAAAAATAGATTAATTCCCCAAACCACTACAAGGGGAAGGGCTTTAACCTTTCAGTAGGAACTGTCCGCACACTAGTCTTTCCAAGCCTGCTTCATTGAAGGCCCTTTCCATCTCATGTTTTCCCCCAAGGCCTGCACACATTCTTGCGAAATATGGATGACAAGGGATAGAGGAACATGTGAAGTGCATTTTCATTATCTGATTTGCAAAGGGAACACCATCTCGAACCTTCCAGAGGTCTAATTCACATTTTATCCCAAGTTGGGACTTTGTTTACAATTAAACACCACATAAAAATCCTTGCTTTTAGAGGGCAGTGGACCTTCCACAAACTCTTCCACCACCAGAGTGGCTCCCTGAGATGCCTCTCCGTATTCAGGTGAATATATCCCAATTTTGGTGAGTAGCAACCAAAGGGAGAAAATTGCCATATAAGTTCATCATCTCGGTCCACTATGTGGATGTGCTTTGCTTGAAGGGCCTGAGTATAAGTGGTCCACTGCAACACTAAATCCCCTTCCAAATCCAACTGGTTGGCATCATACCAAGCTTGACTCCAAATAGTTGTCCTCAATTACCTGGTTTAGGTGGAAAAAACCTTGGTCATGAAGAGACTGAATCAATTCCGGGGATAGAATGTGAAGACCATCGCTACCCGGCCATGGATCGGCCCTAATATGGACTTTAGTCCCATCCCCAATTTGCCAATCCAATGCATCTCCCACAACAACAAACTTTTAAAGTAGCCTTCCAAATGAGTGAGCAATTGGCGCTCTTCTTCAATGAACTCCTTATCAAGTCAAGAAGGGTAGATAGATAGAGATATTTTTGCCACACTAGTCCAAAGGTTGTCAGGAGTGATTAATATCCAACTTAATTTTGCAGCCAATGCTTGAGAAAAGAGAAAAAAAAATTAGACCCCACCCCCCAGGGCTTTTAAAAGTGCCAGGGATTCCAATCTTACCCATGGTAGCAAAACCTTTTCCTGTGAACCTTCCCACAAGTATTTGAAACATAACATGCAAAGTCGCTCCCAAATACTTGTAGGAATCCAAGCTAATGACATCCAATAAACATGAATAACCTCCAAAACCGATTTAACCAAGATCAGTCTCCCGACACAAGAGAGCCATCTGTGACTCCATTGCTTCAATCTATTTTCCAACTTTGCAATCAACCATGACCAATCATATTTTAAATAACAATTTGGCTTTAATTGAAAACCCATATATTTTATCCCCAAATCAAAATCTTTGACCTCGAAAGAGAAATGAAGTTTATAGAAGTTTGTTTCCTCCTCACTCATATTAGAAACTAAAAGAGTAGATTTCCTAACATTGATCTCCATCCCCGTGGCTCTGTTGAAAATAGCTAATACATATGATAGAGTTTCAACATCTGTAATGTTCTTGACTTGGCTAGTCTAGGAAACGCTGCCAATGTGTGTGTAGGATCAATGGTTTACAACATATAAATGATCATACAAATAATAAATGCGACAAAGGACTGCAAAGTTTGTATTATGATATCTCTGTGGATTACAAAATGGCTGAATGCGGCTGAATAAAATGACAATACTCGACTAGATCAACAAACAAAGGATCTTAGCCGGAATACAAATAAGTAACTAAAAGATAATACCTGGAATATGGGAGCACTGCGGAATCAATGGATGCGCTGGGACTATGGCAGCTCTGACGGTAACTGCTGGAAGTCTGGAAAGTTCGCCTTGGGAGCTATACTTCTCGGAATGGCCTGGAAACTGTCTGTCCCAAATGATGCGCCCTGCTCTAGTCCTCAGTACTAGTATCTGTCAGACCCCTTTGCTGATGAATCTGAACCCCGGATGGATACCCCTGGGGGAATGCGCCCCTCTTCTTCTGGAAAAATGCATCTTAGTGATTCCACCGTCGGAATTGGACGAGATATGTCTCAAAACGACCGCCTTGGTCTATTGGGAAATGGGCCGGAAGGGTTTCCCTGAATCCGGTCTGATGCTTGCTTTGGAACCCCAAATGTGCCCACTAAAAGTGTTGCACGTTCAAGTCTAGAAAATGCGTCCCAGTTGATTCCTCCGTCGGAATCTGATGAGGAACCAGGAAAAAGATGTGCCTTGTCCTCCTCTCAAATGGGTCAGAGGGAAATCTCATAATTCTCCTTGGATGGGATAAGTCGACTAAAAACCCTCTCAGAAGCTGCGCCCTCACCCTGGATGAATGTGCCCTTGCCGCTGAACACTGTGTAACTACTGCTGAAGAATGATGGAAGACCTGAATGATATTCCCGATGACTAGGGTGTGTCTTTCAACACCGAAATCAGCCACTGGTGTCTTCCTCCTGGAATCCACTGAACTATCTCTTCTGAGATGCCCCTCTTCTCCTCAATGACAAGTCATAATTTGCATAATAATTAATTAGGTCGCTGACCCTTCCTTTATATCTTTCCAAAACCCTAAATCATGCTGAAACCCTAATTCACTGTTGACTTCCAAAACCCTAAATCACTGCTGAAACCCTAATTCACTGTTGACTTCTATTTTTCGCTCATAATGACTTAAAAGAGCTTTTAACCCTTTTTAGCTCAATGTCACTTTCCGAATATAACACTTTGTCACTGGAGTGACCTCTAGTAACCCTGTTTACCCCTCTTTGGCCCTAGCTATAGTCTAACGGGGAGGTTTAGACCATTAAGCCTCCTCTTTGGAGCTCCTATTTGGAAAGGGACATTACAGTCCTCCCTTCCCAAAATTGTTTGTCCTCAAGCAATACCAGTCCAGGGTGCTGCAACACCTACTCGCTCTCCCAAGTAGCGTCTTCTACTGGAAGCTCTCTCCATATGATCAAACAGTCTCTGATGACCCTGCTCAGTTTTCGCTCCCGAAACTCCAAAACTTCCTCTGGAACTAACTCCAACTGTCCCTCCTCATCCAACGGGGGAAGCTCCTCTGATGTGCTAATGAATTTTCCCACTGTCGTTTTGAGGCAAGACACGTGGAATATGTTATGAATCTTGCTCCCCTCTGGAAGCTCTAGCTCGTAAGCAACCTTGCCTATTCGGCACGTGATTCTGTAAGGACCATAAAATCTGGAATTGGGCTTCTCGACCCCACTCTTCTTCAGAGATAACTGTTTGTAGGGTTGGAGTCTCAAGAAAACTAAATCTCCAACCTCAAAGTTGCGCTCTATCCTGTGCTTGTCCGCACTTATCTTCTGCCGATTTTGTGTTGTCTGCAGGTTCTCTTTCAACAACTTGAGAATCTCCCGACTCTCTATGATCCAATCCTTGGCCTTGGGAGCTCTGCTCTCCCCGAAGATCAATTCTACCAAAGTGGGAGCATCATATCTGTACAATGCTCGGAAGGGTGTCATACCAATGGACATGTGGGAGGTGGTGTTGTAGCATTATTCTCCTAAATGTAACCACTTTTCTCACATTCTCTGCTGTCCTCCTACATAGTTTCTCAAATACCCTTCAACTCACTTGTTGAAAATCTTGGTTTGCCCATCTGTCTGAGGGTGATAACTGGTGCTAGGTGTCAACTCTGTCCCCACCAACTGAAACAACTCTCTCCAAAATGTCCCTATGAACCGATTGTCCTTGTCACTGATGATGTTCTTTGGCAACCCATGAAGTCTAAAGACCTCCCTGAAGAAAATCTCGGCCACCTGAACTGCGCTGTACTCTGTCGGTATGGCATAGAAGTGAGCAAACTTGGTCAATTTGTCGACCACTACATAGACACAGTCCTTAACCTGGACCTTGGGTAGACGTGTGATGAAGTCCATATATATACTCTCCCATTTCTGCTCTGGAATGGGGAGTGGCCGAAGTAGCCCTGTTGGAAGAGCATGCTCTGACTTGTTCTGCTAGCAAGTCACACACTCACTGAAGTGTGTCATAACGTCCTATTTGAGGCCCTTCCATGAGAACCTCTCTCTGATCTGTCTATAGGTTTTGAAAAACCTTTGATGGCTTGCTAGAGGTGAACCATGAACTGCGGTGAGGATCTTCTTCTTGAGCCTTGAATCTGGCACCAAGTAGACTCTATCCTTGTAAAATATGACATTGTCAATGACCCTATACCGGTCATCCTGTATCTTCCCATCCATCACCTCACAAACGAACTTGTTCTTGAAATATTCCATTAACAAGTGGGATTTCCAATCTGTTGAAATCTCCATCAAAGAACATGCCGCAGGTCTCCTCGATAGTGCATCGGCCACAATGTTCTTCTTCCCCTTGACATACTCTATGTCAACGTCGAATGCCTGTACCTTCGTCACCCGTTTTTGTTGGCGCTCACTGAGGTCCTTCTGCTCAAGGAAATACTTCAAACTGTTGTGATCAGTCTTGACCACGAATTTGTTGCCCACCAAATATTGTCTGAACTTGGTCAAGGCATGCATGATTGCCAACATTTCCTGTCATAAATGGAGTACAACCTCTCAGGTTGACTAAGCTTTCGGCTCTCGAATACAATGGGGTGTCCTCCCTACATCAAAACTGCACCGATCCCTTCGCCGGATACGTCACACTCTAGTACAAATGGCAAGGTGAAGGCTGGTAGTGCCAACAATGGACAAGTTCCCATGAATTCCTTCATGTGATCAAAGGCTTCCTATGATTTCTCGGTCCATATGAAGGCCCCATGCTTGGAATGATTTGTCAGCGGTGCTCCAAGCTGAGAAAAACCCTCGACGAACTGCCTGTAATAGCTGCACAACTCGAAGAAGCTCCTCAATTCTGTCACGTTCCTGGGCGTCGGCCAATCCATAATGGTCCTGATCTTCTCTTGGTGCACCTGTACCCCCTGTGCACTGATGATGTGGCCTAAGTAAAGAAGCTCTGTCATACCGAACTCACACTTGGACTCTTTGGCATATAATGACTGTGCCTCCATGATGCTCAATACCTCATCCAGGTGCTTCATATGCTCTTGCCATGACCGACTATAGATCAAGATGTCGTCGAAGAAAACCAAGACTGATTTCCTTAATTGATCCTTGAATATATGGTTCATGCAAGACTGGAATGTAGCGGGTGCATTGGTTATCCCAAATGGCATAACCAGGAACTCGAAGTGTCCAAAATGACATCGAAATGTCGTCTTCTCTATGTCCTGCTCTTGGATGCTGATCTGATGATATCCACAATGTAGACCAATTTTTGAGAAGAAAATTGTCCCATGCAGTTCATCCATCAACTCGTCAATGCGTGGGATAGGGTACCAGTTCTTGATGGTTTTCTTGTTCAAGGCTCTGTAATCAATGCACATCCTCATGGCGCCATCCTTCTTTAGAACTAAGACAACTAAAGAAGCAAATGGGCTGTTGCTCGGTCTGATGTGTCCCATCGCCAACAATTCCTTAATTGCCTTCTCTATCTCATCCTTGAACCTCCTAGGATGACAATNGGGGGGGGGGGGTGATCATAGGTTCGGCCCCCTCCTCCAACTCAATGGTGTGCTCAAACCCCCTGTCAGGTGGTCTCCCTAGTGGAATTGCCTCAAAGACCTGCGGATTTCGTCCCAATAAATTCTTGATCTCTGTATGGTACTGTTGTCGACCTTATGAATCCTTCTGAGTAGTGATCAAGCATTCTGCGACATATGCTACCTCCCCATGTTTGAATATCCTCTCCATCCTTTTGGCTGAAATTGTCCTGGGTGCTCCTGTCGACATACCTCTTAGAACAACCTTCTTCCCATCCTGATCTATGAATCCCATTTCCAAGGTTTGGTAGTTGGTAGTGATTTTTCCCAAAGTAATCATCCATTGAACTACTAACACCACATCTGTGTCCGATAGGTCAACCACATAAAATGTGTCTCTCACTGTGTAGTTTCCTAACTTCATCTCTAAGTTTGGAACTCTGTCTAGACACTCCATTGTGTGGCCATCTGCTACTGCAACATCAAACCCCTCAAACTCCTCTGTCTGAAGTGCCCGTCTCGATACTAGTGAAGCATCGATGAAGTTGTGGGTGGCCCCACCATCTATCAAGACGATTGCCCGTTGCCCTTGAATAATCCCTCCGATACAGAGGGTATCATACTTGGGAACATCAGAAAGGGTCGCTATGACTCCTCCCTTTGCTGGTTTCCTCCTGTTAGCCTGCTATGGCGGTTGTGGGACTACTGGAGGATGGGCTCTTGTTGATGTTGGTGGTCTACGGGGAGGTTGCTCCTCTGCTGGTGTTGACTCCTCCTCTGAACTGGTGGATCCACTGTCCTGCTCCTCTTCCTCACTGTCCACGTTGTCTGCTGCTACCTAAATATAATGAATCTCTCCCTTGCCCATGCACATGTGGCTTGGGACACAAGGATCTCTGCAGCTGAAGCAAATCTTCTTCCTCATAAGCTCTTGCCTAGTCTCATCATGCAACTTCTCCTTTCCCTTCCATTCTCTCTGGAATGGCTTCCTGTCTTCATCCCTCTGGGGCACAAATGGTTTGGAGAAAGTTTTAGTCTTTGGCACTGAGTCTGCCAGATCTCGAGTGCGAAGGATGACATCCTGCATAGTAGGAGGCCTATATGCCTTCACCCATCCTCTCAAAGGCTCTGTGAGTCCTTCTATGAATAACATGATCAACCTGGGCTTTGATATGTCTGTCACTGCCACAGCTACCCGCTGAAACTCTGTGATGAACGCCTCTGCTGTGCCAGTTTGTCTTAACTGGTTGAGATCCCTGAAGTGTATCTCGAGATCCTTCCTGTCAAACTTGTCCATGAGCCTATCTGTAAACTCCCTATAGGAGGTGATGCGACTGTGACACAATGTCACCAGTCCATAATACCACCACTCGTGTGCCTCACCCTCCAAGTGTAAGGTCGCAAAACTGATGGCCTCTGTCTTGGTCATCTGGTTGAGCTTATAATACGTGTCTAGCTTCTGTACCCAAGCTCTGGTGGTGTATTTGGGTGATCCGTCGAAATAAGGTATGGTGAGTTTCCCAACTTTTCGGATGAAATCGAGGTTATGCCCCTGTTGCTATTGTGGTCCTCCTCTCTGCAGCTCTCTGGGGTGGTTCCTAAGTCTGAGTTCACAGTACTCGACTAAGGTCATGTACTGATGGAAGTCACGACCCAATGATGCGTACTCCCTCCTATACTCTGCAATGTCGTCTGCATGAGTGGGTGGCCTCTGTGCTATCGGTGGTGGTGCTGCTACCAGGGGTGCCCTCTGGAAACTGGGAAATACGGGTCTGGGAATCCTACTCGCAGAGGTGTATATGCGAGAGGGTGATTGGGGTCTACTGCCTGCTCCTGAGTTCCCCTGTGCTGCATGCGAGACTTGTGTGTCTGGGGTGCCCACTCTAGCCAATCTATCAACCACCTGTGCCAAGGACTGAGACATGGTCCATTGACTAGCTAACATATCGTTGATAACCTATATGAAAGTTGTCTCTGGATCTACGGGGGCCTTGCCACTGCCCTCTGGTCACTCATATATGTCTCCTAGCATCCTCTTTGCCTCGTGCTCAACATCACGTTTTCCCCTTCTCTCTGCTTCTCTGTGTGCCTCTTCCTCTTCCTCTGAGCTAGGAGGAAAAGGGGGAAAATCAAGCCTATGCCTTCTTTCCTTATGTCTGTTGTAAGTGACATATTCGTCACCTACGTGTTCACAACCCTCTGGGTCTTCTGCTGCACTCATTGTCTTTATTCATACGCTGGCATGACTAAAGCTCTGATACCACTGTAATGTTCCTGACTTGGATAGTCTAGGAAACACTACTAATGTGTGTGTAGGATCAATGGTTTACAACATATAAATGATCATACAAATAATAAATGCGACAAATGACTGCAAAGTTTGTATTATGATATCTCTGTGGATTACAAAATGGCCGAATGCGGATGAATAGACTGACAATACTCGACTAGATCAATAGACAAAAGATCTTAGCCGGAATACAAATAAGCAACTAAAAGATAATACCCGAAATATGGGAGCACTGCGGAATCAATGGATGTGCTGGGACTATGGAAGCTCTGACGATAACTGCTGGAAATCTGGAAAGTTCACCCTGGGAGCTATACTTCTCGGAATGGCCTAGAAATGATATGCCCTGCTCTAGTCCTTAGTACTGGTATCTGTCAGACCCCTCTGCTGATGAATCTGGACCCTGGATGGATACCCCTGGGGGAATGCGCCCCTCTTCTTTTGGAAAAATGCATCCTAGTGATTCTACCATCGGAATTGGACAAGATATGTCTCAAAACGACCGCCTTGGTCTACTAGGAAATGGGTCAGAAGGGTTTCCCTGAATCTGGTCTGATGCTCGCTCTGGAACCCCAAATGTTCCCGCTAAAAGTGTCGCACATCCAAGTCTAGAAAATGCGTCCCAGTTGATTCCTCTGTTGAAATCTGATGAGGAACCAAGCAAAAGATGCGCCTTTCCCTCCTCTCAAATGGGTCAGAGGGAAATCTCAGAATTCTCCCTGGATGGGATAAGTCGACTAAAAACCTTCTTAGAAGCTGTGCCCTCACTCTGGATGAATGCGCCCTCGTTGCTGAACACTGTGTAACCGCTGCTGAAGAATGATGGTAGACCTGAATGATCTTCCCGGTGACTAGGGTGTGTTTCTCAACACCGAAATCAACCACTGGTGTCTTCGTCCTGGAATCCACTGAACTATCTCTCTTGAGATGCGCCTCTTCTCCTCAATGACAAGTCATAATCTGCATAATAATGAATTAGGTCGCTAAACCTTCCTTTATAGATTTCCAAAACTCTAAATCATGCTGAAACCCTAATTTACTGTTGACTTCCAAAACCATAAATCACTGTTGAAACCCTAATTCATTGTTGACTTATATTTTTAGCTCATAATCACTTAAAAGCGCTTTTAACCCTTTTTAGCTCAATGTCACTTTCTGAATATAACACCTGTGACTGGTGTTACACGTCAAATTTACTCAACTGGATAAGTGTCGCATGTTCCTCTCAATTGTCGTAAGTGTCGCATCTTCCTTACAACTTTCGCAAGTGTCGCAAGTTGTTCATAAGTGTCGCAAACGCTTTTCAAGCATACCTACCTTAACGACGACACTAAGGAGGCACTTAAAACATCTCATACACTGGGTTTGGAGAAGGAGAACTGGTTAACTGAAGTCAAGGAACTCTTAACACTTGAAGAGAGCTTTTGATCAAAGGTTTTGGGGGTGAGTGCTCCCCTATATCAGTCTAGGGAGCGCTAGCGCTCCCCTATAAGGTTTCAGGGGGCGTTATAACGTTCCCCTGCCCCCTCTGAAGGAGCGCTATCCACCCTTAGGGCGATGGCGCTTCCCTTAAGCTTCGTAGGGAGCGCTACAACGCTCTGATGCCCCTTTTGAAGGAGCGCTGCCTAATCTGAGGCAGTAGTTGGCCCGTTGAGGAGAATAAGGGGAGGATCTTTCAAGATTAGAAGGCAGTTGCATTCGAATTCTTGGTTCCATCAGAGAATCCCTGATCTGAGGAGGAGGTTCCCCAACTTGTTCTAAAGATAACTCAAGATGTTAAGCTCCTCTTAATCTATATAAGCAAGCTCTACGATGGTGGAAAGGGAGGAATAATTTCTAGCATGAAACCTATGATCTTATAGGAAACACACAGTCAGCCAAAGGAGAGTGATCAGTGAAGATATTGGTATCCAGGTTGTGGATCTTTCAAGCAAGGGTTAGATGAAGGGGACTTGACGAAGCTGTCGCATTCGCATCTACGATTGTAAGTACTGTTGTCGTTATTCTCATTAATATGACACGCTTGGCCTGTTTTTTATTAGTTTGTGTCTGATGTTACATGAACTTATCATTGATAGATAGATCTGTTTTCAAGCTAATATCAATAGAGTAGGAAGTGGTCGTATCTTGTGTGTCTACAGGACTCAACGAGGAGAAAAGGATCGGAGCTCAACTCGGAGCGTGCAGGGACAAACGTCGATAAAGAGGTACTTTTGTTCTCCTTCCTTTTCATGTGTTAGTTTGTATAGATTTGAAAGGAAGTCAGTGTCCAAGTTAAGCATTTTCTGTCTTAGAGTTAAGGTCAAGCTCTTTGAGGTAATCTACCTGTCTGCAGGGAGATTTTCCTACAACAGAAACTGGCGACTCCACTGGGGAGATAGCCTCAAATCGAAACTTTTTGTTTTGATTTCTCCTCATTGACCTAGTTCTACCCCTTGATTGTTTCAGACCTGGTCCACTCCTCTTTTGATTGGTTTCATGAGCTGATTGGCTCCCTAACCCATCATACTCAGCTTAATTGTCAAAATCGAACTGCAAATTTTGAATTTTTGACATTTTTTGGGAGTTTTTGAACCTGGCGCCCTTGTCCTTGTGTTAACAGAGCGCCAACGCTCCCTAATAGCCTTGCACAGAGCGCTATAACGCTCCTTGCCTTTGGCAACAGAGCGCCAACCCTCCTTTGGCCCATAAATCTACCAGAATTGCTTTTTCTGGGTTTTGCCTCTGTCTTTCTTGCTGGGTAACCTTGTGAGTCAATGCTTCTTCCCTTCCAGCCTTGACATCTGTCTTTTTGAAGAACGAACATCTTACTATTTGGATTTTGTAGCCTCCTTCACTATTTGTATTGAGTTTTTCTGTTGTTTGAATTCCGAAACCCATGCATTGTCTTTCTCTCTGTTTAACTGAGTAAAAACCCTGGTGAAGGTCATCAAAGGCCTACATATCTTTCCATTTGGTTTGAATTAAGATCATTGTTCTTCAACTTTTTCTTTTTGGGTGTGAAGTTTGTTTTCTCTTTGATTGTTTCTTTCCTTTTGCTTTTCGTTTTGATTACAATGAGAGGGTGTATTGTTTGTATGATTCTTGCTTGTGTTGGTCTGATTTTCATTCATACGAGAAGATAATTAACAAGACGAGCCTTGTTTTGAATTAATCATTATTCATGTGTAAACAATAAAAAGCATCTTCATGATTGATTGTGCATGTTAGAAGGTATCTAAAAAGTTTTAGCATCACATCAGGATTTGATTGAGAAATTGTTTGAGGACACTCCTTATTAGTGCTTGTTAGTGAAAAGAACTCTCTCTCTCTCCTTTAGATAGATGTTCATCGAAAAGAAATGAATGCTTATCATTTTTTATGCATTTTTGGGACTGAGTCATAATTCCATTCGTTTCACTTCAATGCACCCCTTTTTAAGTAAATAACAGCTATAAAAATCAACGCTAATTAAAAATTATCTAGAACTTTTTCTTTTCTAGGATCCTCCACCAACAGTAGAATAGGCTTAGTACTTTGGATTAGGCTGTGAGCATAACTCTCCAAAGTTTTCCAAAACAAACATTAGCATCCTGAGTTAGGGAGAGTCAAATCCAATTATCGTATAAGTCTGCCTGGGATCCCCCTCTCACACAGGGGTTACGCACGAGGTCGCATTCGGGTGAGTTACGGGGACTAACCCTTCGTGGTTTAACTGATTGTGGTGGTCAGATCGTATTATGGGGGTCACTTCAAGGTAAATCCACAATTACTGCGTGGAAGCCTTTTAGTTGATTTCGAGCTCGATACCCTGCCCGTACGTTCGGATCGGACTGTCGACTGTTCCCGCCCAGGGGCTGATTGTGAATTGGTAATCTTAGTGGCCATAATCTTTAGGGTCTTACACGAGGTGACGGTGATGGGAAGTCTCACTGTACCCGGACCAGACATTGGTCAAACTCACTCGGGCTCCTTGGAGGGTAAATCCACAATTACTGTGTGGAAGCTTGCACCAAGGCGTAAGTCCGTTAAGCAGGTCGCCATTGTAACTGTTCCACCCTATCCCCGCCCCTTCTGGACTTGATCACGCGACGTTGGATTTCATCACCAACTAGTACGGTCATCAAAAGAAGGTCCCGTTTGCTTGGTTGTGATTCTTAGATTTCTATTAGCGTATGCTGTCTCTTTTCGATAGTTGGCCATAGATCTCTTTCGCCGACTCTTTTTCGCCAACATCAACCCTCCACGCTGCTCGCGGAGGCTACAGGGACTTCCTCCAGAAAATATGGAAGGAAACACCCCTTTACCCCCTCATTCTACGGAGGAATCTCCTCAACAGAACGAGGTTCAAAATACTACAACTTCCCAGGAAGAAGTTCCCACTCCTTTGGAGAATTTTCGAATCGTTTCAGAATCTCCGGAAGCTTACCGCATTCCGGAGGGATATGAACGACGTACCTCCACCTGAATTCCGCTGGAGAATTTGTTGTCGTCAATCCTTCTGACATTCTGGTTGGGTCTCATCAAAACCCTTTAGCCGATGACCCTTTTTGGACCGTGGACATTGTTCGGAGTCCACCACGCTTGGTGTGATATCTTTATGGAACAGGGGAAGGTGTCGACGCACCTTTTTCCTACACCGTACCTCCGAATCATTTTACCGATACCACCACTTTTATAGCCACACCACCCGTTGGTCCGAACATACCGTCCGTTGGCCCAAGGTCCACTCTTCCCCTCTAGATGGCCCATTCTACAATGGTCCCTCACATTCCGACTATTCCCGCTGGTAACGCGGTGGTCAATCAAGCTGCGATCGGCACACCTGTAACACCAAGACCCACACTCCCTTTTGGATTCAGGGCACTGAATGCTTCCGCTGCCACTACTACCCAACCCGCTACTACTCAAGTTGTGCCGGGAAGTTCCATACCTATCCAACAACCCGGAGGGACCGGTCTTGGTGGTCCTAATCCGCTCGGCAGTACCGGTCAGTGATTTACGTCTGGCTCTCAAATTCCGGGAACTCTACCTCAAGTCGGGGGGCACCCTCCCACCGGAGGACAAATTCCATTCGGGGGGCACCCTCATGCTGGGGGGCAGCTTCAATCCGGAGTCTACCAACAACCACACAGACACAATTCTCAGACTCCGCAACAACCTCCTTATGGACAAGTGCCGAACCCAACCTACAACCCTCAAAACCCATCCGGTTATCCTCCGCTCACACATGCTTCTCAAAACACCTCAAATCCTATGTACCTTTGTCAAAACCAACCTCATACAAGAGGGCCCACTAGTTACAATTATCCACATAACCCAGTGATTGGCCCCACTGGTGTCCCCATGCCACATCAGCATTACCCAAAGATTAACCGACAACTACCTTTTCTAGCTACCCTAGACCTTCCAGACTTGTCTCGGTTAACCAATGATCTTATTTATCATTCTCCAGTTTGGCTAGCTATTCCAGCTAAACTTCCCTCTGATATCCCAAAATTCGACGGAAAGTCTGGAGAAGACCCAAACAACCACGTAATGACGTTCCATTTGTGGTGTTCATCCAACTCCCTCATGGACGACACTATTCGTTTACGTCTTTTCCAACGAACACTTACAGGTTCCGCAGCGAAATGGTATATTGAACTACCATGCGCATCTTTCCACGATTTCAACTCCCTCGTCATGTCCTTCCTCACACACTTCCAACTGCCCATTCGATACGAGACGGGTACCGAACTATTAACCTCCCTTCGTCAGACAACGTCTGTACATATCTCCGATCATATTCATGAATGGAGACGACGATGAAGACTAATCAAAGCGGTCATTCCCGACCAATTGTTAGTGGAATGGTTCACTAAATCATTGTTACCCCAGATCGCTCGTGATGTTGCCATGGGTGGTGTGGTCACCGAGGAAGAAGCCATTGCCCGAGCTCAGTATTTAGACTTAGTCTATTCACAATCCAGTACTCTGTACGAGTTGATACCGAATGCTACCTGTGCCACTAACGATCCATCCAAACCATCATCTGCTTCCCACGCGGATGGAGTTATTGGCTCCGTCAAAACCCAATCTGCTACCTAGTCAGCTGGGACAATTAAGCGACCCGCTTCAACGACCGCTCCCAGGTCGACTGCACCCTCTTCCACCCCCCCTCAAACTCAGGTCTCTGAGGTGAATGCGGTCCAATCAACCCCTTCACAACAACTTGGGGGCAAGAAGAAAGCGAGAAACAAACCAAAGAAAAACAATAACAACGAACAACCCAAAACCCAACCACAAACCCCTGCTGCAGGAAAACAACCACAACAAAAACCGAAATTCCCATGTCTCATTTGTGGAGACGATCACTACACTTGAGACTGCCCACATCGCGATGAAGTGGACAAACTTTTTAAGGGAAATTCACTGTTAAGTACCTATACCAGATCTGCAAATATACTTCAGAAATAACTAAGAATAAACCATAAACCATAAACCATTCACCATAACATGAACACAAGAAATAGATAAAACCCTTGAGGTAGGGCAACACCATACAATAGATCCTATTATGGAAGGGATCATCTCATGTTCACTTGCCTCTTCGAGGAGGCATCCTCCTTATGAGCTATCGCTCCAAATACAATATTTCTCTTCATGTCTCATTACATTGCTTGAATCCCTTTATATAGTGCTACCATCACCTAAGAACATTCTAGAGGAGGAATCTTCTAGAAGTAGAACCTTCTAAGAA
>ML794953.1:32206-47143 GCA_009831015.1 Picea engelmannii
TAATAGGATCCATTGTATGGTGTTTCCCTACCTCAAGGGTTTTGGTAATAATAAAGTGTGGTTTCTTCTATCTTGCTTGTGGATCTATTGTGTATTCAGTATTTGTGGTGATTATCTTTGTAGATCTATTCAGGTTCTTAACATTCACAACCCGCTGTGCTTACTCAGCCTTTTCCACAACAACAATCTTTGGTTGCACAAACCCCGACACTGGGGGGCAGTTCCAACCAACCCCATGATGAGGCCTCAACAAGTGCCCACATTTACATGTTTAACAGGGTTAATCTAACCACTCGCTCTGCGACATATGACACGCCAGTTAAATCTGATAAGCCGAAGATTGCTAACAGTTCTCCGTCAGACCCGTTACCATCCTCCGTCAATCCTCCATCTGTTAGCCCTCCATCCGGGCCACTCCAGATTGAGAAACCTTGTTTTGACTCCATCTTACGCCCTCCTAAGAGCACCATCCGAAAATCTACTTTCAATCCCAATTCACGGGCTACCCAAAATTACAATATTGTAGAAGATTTGGCCCAAGCACCGTGTGCTATGTCCGCCTTGGAAGTTCTACAACACTGTCCCAGCGAACGTAGAATGCTCTTAGTTGCTATCGGCGCTTTCAATCCTGATTCATCAAACAACCTCACGTTTAATTTACATGATCATCAACCACGACTCTCCCACCAGCTAGCTTTCCAAATCGATGTTGTTGTTCACAATCAACAAATCCACCGAACTATCCTGGATGAGGGAGCCTCTACCTGTGTCATGTCTTTAGCCTGTTGGAAAGGCTTGAAATCACCTACCCTTAACAAATCCACTACCATGTTACACGCTTTCGATGGATGAGTTCTTCATCCTCACGGATTATTACAATCCTTAGCCGTTCAGTTGGGCCGAAAAACTGTTACCATTGACGTCGAGGTGGTCGATGCTCCCCTCGACTACAACCTATTACTCGGAAGAAGTTGGTTCTACGCTATGACTGTCGTCGCCTCGTCGGTGTTTCGGTGTGTACAATTCCCCCATCAAGGAAAAATTGTCACCATCGATCAGCTTGATTTCTATACACCTGACGCTCGCATCCCTGCCACCAACAACATTCCTTTTCTGGGAGACCACCCAGTTACGTATGAAAGCATTGGTGTTGGCTTATTGAAAGATTCTAGCCTCATGGGTACTTTCCCTACACCACTTCCACCTACCGCACATCATATTTCCGCCGTCAATATGATCTCGACTATGCCTTATCAATCCTTGGAATCCTCTGACCCTTGGATTGTACCTAGTCCTTTGGAATTCGATGTGCTCAGTGACACTATGCCACTTAGCCCAGTCGAGGCCACATACGTAGCCATTCAATCTGCCTCTCCCTCTCCCAACGAGTCACATTCGTTGGCACCCGATACTTACTCGATGCCCTCATGGTTGGATTCCTTATCATCTACCGTCGATTACATTTCCCACATTTTTCCTTCTGACGAATCGATTATGGAAATGCTCAGCATTGACGACCTGCCTTGGGATGATAACCATCATTGATCCTCTTTTCTTTCGCCGTTGGAAGAAATTCACCGAGACATACACTCTGTCTCTCCTCTCGACGTTACCGATGCTCTGCAATCTCCCATCCTCACACAAGATACTCTCTCTGAGGGGAACATGGGTAACATCTCCACTACGATCGTGATTGATATTTCAATCAAAAAAGGTGTCGTGGAAAACATTAACCTTGGTGCTAATTGCACACCCGATGAAGTGGTTTCTTACACCGCTTTGTTCAAGGAATTCTGCGATGTCTTCGCATGGAGCTACGAGGAAATGCTAGGGATTGACCCTTCAATCGTCGTACACGAAATCAAGACTTACCCTGACGCAAAACCGGTTCGACAGAAACTTCGCCCAGTTCATCCCAAGAAAATCGCATCTATAAAGGCAGAAGTTGAAAAACTTCTAAAATCTGGCTTCATCTACCCCGTCCCTTTAACCGAATGGGTCTCCAACCTTGTCCCGGTTGCCAAGAAACAAGGGACCATCCGTGTTTGCATTGACTATCGAGATCTCAGCAAAGCTTGTCCCAAGGACAACTACCCTACGGACTTCATCGATCAAATCATCGATAATTGTGCAGGGAGCGTAATCTTCTCTTTCATGGATGGCTTTTCTTGGTATAACCAGATTGAAATCTTACCCGCTGATCAACATAAGACAGCCTTTATCTGCCCTTGGGGTACTTTCGCCTACCGAAAGCTATCTTTTGGCCTTAAAAATGCCGGTGCTACTTTCCAGCGGGCCATGTCGTACGCTTTTCACGACATCAAGCATATCGCGGAGCCTTACCTCGACAATTTACCCGCCAATTCATCCAATCGATCCGATCACATCGATCACTTGCGGGCAATCTTTCTCCGATGTCGATTCTATCGTATTCGTCTGAACCCACACAAATGCATTTTTGCTGTCGAATCCGGTCGACTCCTCGATTTCATTGTCTCCAAAGATGGGATCAGGATGGATCCCTTAAAGATTAAGGCTATCCTAGCCTTACCTCCACCTACCAATTTAACTCAACTCCAAAGTTTGCAAGGCAAAGCAAACTTTCTTCGCCATTTCATCTGCAACTATGCCGAGATCACTAAAGGATTTATGTGGTTACTGCAAAAGAACATCCCTTTCATCTGGGATGACACTGCCCAACGATCATTCGACGCTCTCAAGCACGCTTTGACCCACACACCTTTGTTACATCCCCCCGAATATACAAATGATTATATCATTTACTTGGCCGCTTCTACTTCCACCATCGCAATGGTGTTAGTCCAAGAAGACCCCAACGACGAAGAACATGTGATTTATTATCTGAGCAAGAGTTTATCTGGACCCGAACTCAGATATTCACATGTTGAGAAACTGGCTCTGGCAGCCGTCATTGCTATCCAGAGGTTCCGACACTACATCTTATTACGTACCACCACGGTAATCGTAGACTCCAACCCTATCTACCACGTCTTGACATGTCAAGTACTTGGGGGCAAATATTCAAAATGGATCGTTATTCTTCAAGAATTCGATCTTGAGTTTACGAAGGCCAAAGCCAAAAAATCCCTGGTGTTTGCCGAGCTCATCTGTGCTCTCCCTCGTGTCGATGAAAACATTGAACCTAGAGATTCTCTCCCCGACGAATCTCTCTTCCTCATCATCACCTCTGATCCTTGGTACAGAGACATTATCCTTTACCTTCAAACCCAACGTTTTTAGCGGAACATTTCTCGCGACGAGCGTCGACGTATTCGTCACCACTCTCGTTGTTATCTCATCATTGGCGACACCTTGTATCGCCGCGGTATCGACACAATCCTTCGACGATGTCTGATTCACGAAGAGGCTGAACGCGTTTTGAACGATTGTCACCTTGGCGCCTGCGGCGATCACCTTTTCGGGATTGCCACAGCCCAAAAAATCCTACATGCTGGCTACTTTTGGCCCTCGATTTTCAAAGATTGCATCGAGGCTGTAAAAAAATTCCCACCCTGCCAAATCTTTAACAAGAAGGCACGCACCCACCCTACTGCGCTGCACCCTATTATCGCCATCGACCCCTTCGCCAAATGGGGTATCGATTTCATGCAGTGTAAGCCTACCTCAGCTGGGGGGCGCGGTTACATCATCGTCGCCGTCAACTACTTCACCAAATGGGTTGAGGCTATGCCTACCTTCCTGAATGATGGTCGTACTGCAACTCTATTCCTCTTCAACCACATCATAACTCGTTTTGGTGTACCACGTGCCATTGTCACTGACCATGGTGCACACTTTAAAAACCAGATGATGAGCGAGTTACATGTCAAATTGGGTTTTCTCCATGAAAACTCATCCCCCTACTACCCTCAAGAGAACGGACAAGTTGAGGCTATCAACAAAGTCCTAAAAACCATGATCCAACGCATAGTAGGGGAAAAAAAGACATCGTGGCATTTACAACTGTTCTCCGCTCTCTGGGCCTATCGCACTTCTGTGAAAACCTCAACTGGATTCACTCCTTTCCAGTTAGTCTATGGCATTGAAGCCGTCCTACCAATCGAGTGTGAGATTCCATCACTCAAATTGAAAGTAGAACTCCTGCCCCATACTTCTGCCGAAGAAGAACGATTCTTGTATCTATCCAAGTTGGAAGAAACACGTCGCGATGCTGCTCTTGCCAATGAGGCACATCAGAAACGAATTAAGAGTCAATATGACAAATCCGTCCACCCTCGGAATTTTGCAGAAGGAGACTTAGTCCTCATTTACAACCAAGCTCACGATAAATTGGGGACAGGAAAGTTAGAACCTATGTGGCACGGTCCATACATTGTGAAGCGTGTCCTACATAGAGGTGCCTACGAATTAGTTGATCATGATGAAATTTCCCTGGGAGAGCCCCGAAACGGGCTTTACCTTAAAAAGTACCATGCCTAGATCACCTAGCATCTGTACTTTGTACATTATTGTATTTTAGTTTGGTGTGTCTATTTCTATCGCGTGTTCGAGTTTTTACCTTTGCCACTCATGACTGTGCTTGTGTTTTCATGCGCATATGACGTCTTCCTTTCCTATCTTTTTTGGGTTCGCGGATGGCGCTTGTCGACATACCCGGAACATTGCTTCGGCAACATGGGTTATTTACCAATTTGACGAGGTGGTGAGTTCAGGAGGTATCTACTTAGGACCAGCAACCAACAACATGGTAGAATATCATGCTGTCATCGGACTGTTGACCCAAGCCTCCTCCCTAGGTATCTCTCGCATCATTGTTTACTTAGACTCCCAACTCGTGGTTTATCAACTCAACCGTATCTACGCTATCTGTATTCCTATCCTGCTACGTCTACACTTACAAGTTCGCCGCCTTGAACGAATGTTCGATTACATTGAATATAGACACATTCCAATAGAACTTAATAGTGTTTCAGATTCATTAGCTAATTATATCATGGATCGGTATCTTGCCCACATATAAGATTTAAGGAAAGCAAAACTGTACATTACATGTAAATTAAAACACATCACAGACATCATCATGTACAAATCATTGACATTGTAAAAAACTCGAAACTGTATATATATATATGGCGTGACTAAAATGTTTGTATTACATCAAAAAATATGTAGAAGAGAAAAATATTGGGCCTTTCCACCCATACAACGTCGCCTGACAAGGCATACAAAAATATAATCAACGGAGAGACTCTAATCTCCTCGCACTACATTGTGCTGTGAGTAACACATCACCGCACACACTACGCGCCTCAATAGAGAATTGATGTTCTCTGATACTCCCACAGTGTGCCTCTGCAGATGTAAAGACACTTCTCCCCTCCATAAAGGAAGAATGCCCATCGTGAGGCCTTGGAGGTTTCTCTCAACCCCCCGGAGACCTAACACTGGTACTGTCGGACCTGCTGCAACCGGGATGCCCTCGCGACGTCCTGGTACCGGTATATCAGCCGGGCGCACTGCTCCCTTGTCTGCACGCTGAAAACATACATCCGTTAAAACTCTTCTACATACCCCAAAAAAAAATAGATATACATAAAAAACTCAAAAAAACAAAGATTAGACAAGGTATGGCTTAGTCTCTTGTCTGACATATCCCAGTCTTTCCCTGCGGGAAAAATCAAATCCATGCTCCCACAGAAATCTACCTCATCATAAGGGAAGTCCTCTATCCAAAGATATTGTCATCTCAGCCAGGCAAAGAAATCGCCAGTGAAATGGAACTCTGACTCCGATACTAGCCTTGGAGACAGACTGGTCCACCTCTCCATCCTAGGTTCATCCACTGGTCGCACCGCCAGTGCTATCTGAGGCTGCATCTGAGGGATGCGCTCTAGAAAAAATGAGACCAAAAACGAACCATAACCAAACTGCTTCTGTCCAGTCCTACACCGTGAAATCTGTTCCTTCACGTTTCGAAGGAACCCTGCACTCCAGTTGAACAGTGTTGGTTCCAAACACTGAACATCGTAGGCCACCTGCGATCTTGATGTCAGATGCGTGCTAGTACTGCCTGTCACGCTCGTGATAGCAAACAGTATAGACCGGAGGGGCAACTCCCGAATATCCTTGATAGGGATCCTACCCCCTACCAGCCTTGCTCCTGGGATACATTGGCGAGCCAGATACACGTCCACTTGTTCAGGTAGCGCCCTCTGCCCGGAGAAAGATATGGGGACCCCTCTTTTCGAGAGGCTAGTCAAAAAATACACGTCTTCTAACTCAATGGTTAAAAGCTGTGTGTCGATACGGAATCTTTGTTCTGCAACATCCCATAGGTCGATCATATGCTCGAGCAATAAGATCTATTTCTTCATTTTTTGCAACTTGAAGAATTTGAGCAAACCACAAGCTCGCAACGCGGCCCCTGTGTGAGGACTCCGCAAGGAAGCTAAGTCATCCATCTCATGTTCTCTTTCTTTCCACTCGATCATGGTCGCCGAAGTTACCTACAAAACAAAAAATAAAGAAACTCATTATTTCCACGTTTTGACAATTTTGGCAATTTTCAAAAACAATTTAAAACATGAAATAAGGTGCCCACATCGTTTAAAAGTGACCACACACTCTTTTAATTACCACGCTCTCCCTAGCCATTTAACATTCATTAAATAATAATGAAAGTGTTTTAAAAAATCAAAACGATTTTGGGGCTGCGTGGGCATATGGAGAGATGTTTCATGGGTTCTTTTTCCAAAAAATGACCTATCTAATTGACTATTGGGGCGTTGGCATCTTGGCCACCCTTTTCTAGAACTTTTTTTGTAAAAGAATCCCATTTTTCCATTGATTTTGAAAGAGGCCGATTTGGTTCTATTTGGGGCAGCTTAGGGCTTCATATTTTAAAATAAATGATGCTATTAAAATGAATGTGAAACCATGTGTTTGAAAGAAGAAGGGATGGACATCTACCTGGTCCGAACGACAAGCGAAATGGTCAACCGTAGCTCTGGTAGTGAACAAAACAAGATCCACTTGAAATTGAGAATCTCCACTACTCCAAAATCCTTGCAAAATGAAATGGTAAATGAAATTTTCAATGCATTGTTATTTATAAATTTTCATTTTTCATAAGGTATGGTCATTTGTGGTTTTTTCTAATAATATGTTGGCTTCACTAAACCCTGGTTTGTAGTTCTGACATCGTATGTTTCCTGGCAGTTCTGACAGATGATTCACCTTGTCACACTTATGAGCATAGTCTTAGTTCGTTCTCGAGCTCGATAATATGAGAATGTAATCGAGTAAACTTTTATCTCTTTTTCGGACCTGTATGGACACCACACGAAAAAGGAACCCCCTTGGAGTCTACTTTAAACCCTTTTCAGACTCTCTAAATATGAAAAGATTGTCGAGTGACCTTGCTTCCTTTCACACTCGTTAAAAGGTCAGAAAGGGCGTCTTTCGAGCGATAGTTTACCCCTTTTTCGGTCTCGTTAGACTACTGTACGAAAAAGGAACTGAGAGAGTTATCTTTTAAGTGTTTTTCCAAACTCTATAATCCCACAAAACCTTCAAGTTTTCTGTCTTTGGATTCGCTAAACATACATCGACAGGCCCATATGGGACCGAACCCTTACTTCTTCCAGTTCGTTAAACAAAGGAAGAGGAACTTACCAAAGGTGAGTTATATCGAGCATGTGTTATCCTCCTCGAGCTCATTAAATCAAAAAGAGGTACTCGTCTATCTGGATGGGGGGGAAATTGAAAGGAGCAAGCCAAACAGTCTCTTGAGAACATCATCCAACACTTCTTAGAGTCGCCCTTGAACACGACACTTTGTCATTTGCACATATCATAATCCGCTGAACCTCTGCATTGAGCCAATCCTTTGAGTTCCTTTCACTCCTTTGGGTCACCCGATGCAAGTCACAGTATCCACTGCATAGTTTTGGTCCATGTCATGTTTTGCTGTTGTGCCTCAGTGTTCAAGGGAAGTATCCGCCTCTAGAGTCAGCCATCCCAAATATCTTGCCTCAAAACCTGTGTTAGTCCATGTCCATTTGATCTGCCAATTACATCTCTATGTCTGTTTCGTGTCGTTGATGGGGGATACATCAAGGCCCTCCCTCGACGATTCTATTCCTGTCGACTTCAACACATTATCCAGGAATTAGGCTTAGAAACCAGTTATTACTTTGAGACCTGCATGTCTCAATGGCAGGCCTCCTCACGTTCGACAATAGGTCTACATCATTGACCCCTGATCGGATGATTCCACGGGTGTTCGACTTCAACTCATATATTCACAATCGCTAGAATGTACTAAGGTACCTTGGGAATCATTGACATTAATGGTGATCTCCCTCGCACTTGTTAACGGTTCACACCATTGAACGGTAATCAAGTGGTTTCTGCCATGTTCGACATCAAGACATCTATTCACATGGTTAGGATCGTACCACGTTGGGATTGGTGAGAAGACCCTGGGTTGAGTGATCACTTTGATATATGCTTTGCCTAGGCTGCGAAGGAGTTTCTATTGGACAAAGAACACATACACTGTCACATAGATCCACTTTGTATTGGTCGTGGCTATGTCCTGTCATCTCGCAGATCCACTGTGTATTCTTCGTGGCTAGGATCAGTCCGAGTCATCAGAGTATAGATCCACATTGTATCTTCGGTGGCTATACCTTTCTTATCAATACAATTATGGATCCGCAATGTATTTGATGGTGGCCATATCTTGCAAGTCTTGATCACCCAAGCATAGGTATCCCTGCCTTGGGTTTTGAAATATGTCATGATATTTGTTGGATGTTTGTGTGCAACTTCCGTTAGGTTCTCCGAGTCTATACCCTTTCTTGAACGGCTACAAATCATTTCAGTTATCAGTTCGCATCTTCTAGCTTCATACTTTGGGGGGCATTCTGTTACACGTCAAATTTACTCAACTGGATAAGTGTCGCATGTTCCTCTCAATTGTCGTAAGTGTCGCATCTTCCTTACAACTTTCGCAAGTGTCGCAAGTTGTTCATAAGTGTCGCAAACGTTGTTCAAGCATACTGCCTTAACGACGACACTAAAGAGGCACTTAAAACATCTCATACACTGGGTTTGGAGAAGGAGAACTGGTTAACTGAAGTCAAGGAACTCTTAACATCTGAAGAGAGCTTTTGATCAAAGGTTTTGGGGGTGAGCGCTCCCCTATATCAGTCTAGGGAGCGCTGACGCTCCCCTGTAAGGATTCGGGGGGCATTATAACGCTCCCTTGCCCCCTCTGAAGGAGCGCTATCCACCCTTAGGGCATTGGCGCTTCCCTTAAGCTTCTTAGGGAGCGCTACAACGCTCCGATGCCCCTTTTGAAGGAGCGCTGCCTAATCTGAGGCAGTAGTTGGCCCGTTGAGGAGAATAAGGGGAGGATCTTTCAAGATTAGAAGGCAGTTGCATTCGAATTCTTGGTTCCATTAGAGAATCCCTGATCTGAGGAGGAGGTTCCCCAACTTGTTCTAAAGATAACTCAAGAGGTTAAGCTCCTCTTAATCTATATAAGCAAGCTCTATGATGGTGGAAAGGGAGGAAGAATTGCTAGCATGAAACCTATGATCTTATAGGAAACACACAGTCAGCCAAAGGAGAGTGATCAATGAAGCTGCTGGTATCCAGGTTGTGGATCTTTCGAGCAAGGGTTAGACGAAGGGGACTTGACGAAGTTGTCGCATTCGCATCTACGATTGTAAGTATTGCTGTCGTTATTCTCATTAATATGACACGCTTGGCCTGTTTCTTTCTAGTTTGTGTCTGATGTTACATGAACTTATCATTGATAGATAGATCTATTTTCAAGCTAATATCAATAGAGTAGGAAGTGGTCGTATCTTGTTTATCTAATGGACTCAGCGAGGAGCAAAGGATCGGAGCTCAACTCGGAGCGTGCAGGGACAAACGTCGATAAAGAGGTACTTCTGTTCTCCTTCCTTCTCATGTGTTAGTTTGTATAGATTTGAAAGAAAGTCAGTGTCCACGTTAATCATTTTCTGTCTTAGAGTTAAGGTCAAGCTCTTTGAGGTAATCTACCTGTATGCAGGGAGATTTTCCTACAACAACTGGAGTGACCTCTAGTAACCTTGTTTACCCCTCTTTGGCCCTAGCTATAGTCTAACGAAGTGGTTTAGACCATTAAGCCTCCTCTCTGGAGCTCCTATTTGGAAAGAGACATTACAACATAATCCCTCTGACCATTACAAAAAATAAGAATGTCATCCACAAATAATAGATGAATTAAAACCAAGGTATGTGTGATGGGGATGCCATGAAATAACCCAACTTTTGCATCCGCTCAAGCACGACTAAGACCTTCAGCCACCAATAAGAAAAGCAGGGGGGAGAGGGGGAAACCTTGGCATAGTCCTCTTTCAGCATGGAAAAAAGGGGAAGCCGAGCCATTTATGAGAACTGCAAAAGAAGTAGAAGATATGCATCCCATGAACCAATTTTTGAAAGGGACTTCGAACCCCAAATGGGTTTGAAGAAGATGAATGAACAACAAATTAACTTGATCATAGGCTTTAGAGAGGTCAATATTTACTACCACACCTTTTAATTTTTTTGTCTTCATATTGTGGAGTCCTTCTTGATCCGCCCCAATAGCCTCATGAATTTGACTACCATCCAATAAACCGAATTGTTCCTTAGAGATGGATGCCGATAGAAAGGGATTTATTCTCTCGAAAATGATCTTTTCTATCACTTTGTAAATCACATTGCAAAGAGAGATAGACCTAAAATCCTCAAAGGATTGAGGGATGTCCGTTTTGAGGATTAGAGCAATACAGGTTGAGTTTAGAGGTGGGTGAATGTGACCAGACCTCCAGGATTCTTCTATCACCTCTAAAATATCATTCTCTATTAAGTCAAAGAAGCTTGAGAAGAATTCAACTTTCCAACCATTCGGCCTTGAACTTTTGTATTTTTGGAATCCTTGAAACACTTCTTTTACTTCGTCCTCGATGACTTCCTCTATGATTCTTCTATTGTCATCTTCATTTACAAAACCTAGGAAAATAACAAACAAACGAACAATTTATGCCATTGAACAATGACTGTCCACTTTGAAAAGAGATGAGAAATGCAACTTCCCCATCCTAGCCAAACCTTCAAAAGTAGAAACTTTGTTTCCCTGACTATTCTTTAGACTCCATATAGTGTTGGAGAGTTTTCTCCCTTTTACATAATCTTGGAAAAACTTTGTGTTCCCATCTCCTTTCTCCATCCAAATGGCACGACCTTTCAATCTCCAAATGACCTCTTTGTCTTCTAAAAGTTTCCTTTTTTTCTTTTCAAATTGAAGGAGACGATCTTTTGAATTGGGAGAAGAGTGACCTCCATAAGATTCATAAATGGAATTTAAAGCCTCTTCGACTTCCTTTAGATATTACTCTTCTCTAACCCTTTTGAGGTGAGCCCAAGTGATAAAAGCTTGTTTTACTTTCTTTAAATTGGAAACAAAGTGCACCGCTGCTTGGGTGCTTGAGTTTGGATCAAAAGGAATCCAATGCTCTTTAACCAATTATGTAAAGGATTCCTCTTTGAGCCACTCAACATTAAATTTGAAAGGGCTTGCAGGTTTTTCATTCCTTTTGTAAGTTCTAAGAAGATTGGAAAGTGATCATACTCTCCCCCTGAACCCACCCATTGCCATAAGTGAAACTAACTTTCAATAAGAGCCTCCAAAACCAGAAAACGATCAATGTGTTTTGCGATTCTTTCTACCCCTACTCTATTATTTCACCAGGTATGACAAATGCAAGTTGGAGGAACATCGATTAATATTTCCCTTTCTAGATGCATTTTGAAAAAATCCACTAGATGATCAGATCTCGCCCTAGACCCCAAACTTCATCCATCCCTAAGGAAAATTTGAGATCCCCTCCCAAAATAAGAGCCTCAGCTTCAAAGAATGATTTGCTAAGCAAAATTTTCCAAAACGGGACACACTCCGAATAAGGTCCATATATATTAAGAACTGTAAACTCGACCCCAAGCTCAGAGGAGAAGGCAATCATCCCTTGACCTGAGTCAAAAACCCAAATATTCAGTGGTTTGATCCAACAGTTATTCCATCCCAAAGCCAGGCCACCCGATCTACCACTTACATTAATGCATGAGAAACTCCAGCCCAGAAAAATAGAAACAAGGAGCTTCTCAATATTAGAACCCTTCCCCAGAGTTTCCTGAAGAAGAAGCAAGTCCAGTTGATTAACCAACATCAACCTTTTGAGGGCGAGTTTTTTAAGAAGGCTCTTTAACCATCGACAGTTGAGAGAGAGGAGCTTCATGGAGGAACCTTGCCAGGGGAGGCCAATGCTCTAAGCGCGCCTTTAATGGAAAGTTGTCTGCCTGCTGCAAGGTCCACCAAGGCCTTTTTTGGGCTTTATGAAAAAAATATTTCCTACCATGCCCCAAGACTTCTGTGGGAGAGAGGGGGTTTTGGCCAAGGCCCTTGGTAAATCAATAAAGTGGTGGGAGGTGGGGAATGGATCTATTCTGGAGCTGATACGAGTCTATTGATTCCCCCGAAATTTCAAAGATCTCAACTGGAGCTGATAAGAGTCTATTGATTCCCCTGAAATTTCAGAGATCTCAACTAAAGAGAAGAAACCAAGATGAGTGTATCAGAGAAAGGATGGGCTTCAAGGTTTAGAGGGGTAGCAGGCTCATTCTCTACATGAAGGGCTGGAAGTTTTTTTAGTGAGTTCATCCAATCCTTTCCAAGAAGAGAGAGGGAGTTTATTAAAATATTGAAAGAGGGGTGGGGAAATTAAGGCTTACCTGGGAGGGGAACGCAATCCAACTGCAACTCTGTGTCCTGAGGTCTGATATCCTTCACTCTTTCTATGGTCGTCACAACCTTTCCATCCTCACTTGGATTCACCGTTGAATGTGTATTGACCACCCGTTGAGCTTGAGGTAGAGGGGGGGGGTGGAGACTTAGTCGAAGGCATGGGGTGTATTGAGTGCTCCCCTTCTCGGGAAGTCAATCGTTTCTTTGAAATAAAAGAGTCCCCCTCCCTCGACCTCCCAGAATTCCCATGGAAAGGAAGATTGTATTTACTGGAATTATAGCCATGTTGATGACATAATCTGCACCTGAAGGGAATACCTTCATAGTTGAGCTTTTGCCTGAAAGATTTGTCGCCAGAAATAAGATTTATCTCCTCGACCAACCCTTCACGCAGATCCAGGGTTACCGGAATCCTCGCAACCCCCATTTCTCCAGATTCAATAAATGACAAATCTGCTTCCACAAATGAACCTATCGCATTTTCGAGCTCAACGAAACTTTTCCAAGTCAAAAATTCCATGGGAAGTCCTAGGAGCCTTACCCATAAATGAGCAATTTCAATCCTTTTTTTGCTCGCATCGAACAAAGGGGTCCAACGCTTGAGCATAATATGCGTCGAATCAATGGACCATGATTTCTTTAAAACTATTTCTACCTCAGAATTCCTGAACTTGAAACTAGACCACCCCCTGGTTAGGGTTCTGACAATGGGAGCTTGTCCCAAAAACACTCCCCATGAATTATCCACCCAATCCTTAAGAAATTTTGCGCTGAAGCATCTACCCCTTTCCATGCCCACCAAAACCATATCAACCATGTCCATGGCTTCTGGAATCAAAATGTCTTTCCCAAGTACTAGATCTAGATCTAGTAGTTTTGACCCCTTTATTCTTTCGACATCTAAGGGTTGTCTAACTAGGAGAAACAAAACATTTATAGGGACAATATTCTTGGCCTGGGTTGCCAAAAATGGAAACCAACCCAGTACCAATCCCATATAAAAATAATAATCTTGCTTCAAGGAGCCAAAACACTGTATAGGTTCTGCTATTACACTAGACCTATGGCTAACTATAAGCAAAATATAAAATATCCCAACATGAGGAAAACATGGAACCAGGCGAGCAAAGCTGAGTAGAAGTGCCATCTTGGAAAATCGATTATATAATAGATTGTGCAAGGATCCTTATATTCAAATTGACCATCCATGTGACTTGACCATAGAGGAATGGGTATATCCAGGTTGAAAACTACTTGGGTATCCATTTCCTTAACAAGTCGAAGTTGTTCACGATGAGAACAAAGAACCAACGCTAGATTAACCTTGTTGTCCAATTGATCCATTCAGTATTTTGAATCTTCCACCTCTCTTCTTACTTCGAATATTAAATCCATATAAGCCCCAGCTAGGTGATGATTCTTTGTCGTGGTATGGTGATGGTCGTCCATAGGTTGAGGATTCGTGGTCGGAGAAGAAGAGTTGTATTTTCTAGAGGAGGGATCGTGCCTAGTTGATTGCTAAGGATATTCAATTGGAGGCTTTCATCTTTAGAGACGACTCCATCCTCTTCCCATTCAATCCAAAAACCCCATGAAAGCTCGTCCCTCAGAATCACCTTCTTTTCTGACTCCATCGGTTGAGAACCTTAGTCATCATTCAAGATAGTATGTTGAGTCAATTGAATTTCTGGCTCCCCCCCCTGAATCACCTGATGGTGGTGCCAAGCCATCTTGCAAGGTGATCCTTTGCCAATAAGAATCTCTGGCCCTACGAACTCGTCCCCGTTGTATTTTTTAGAAGAGAGATTGTGCCCAGGTGACTGCTAAGGATATTTAGTTGGAGGATTTCATCTTTGGAGACAGTTCCATCTGCTTCCCATTGAATCCAACAACCCTAGGAAAACTCGTCCCTCGGAACACCCTACTTGTCTGACTCCATCGGTTGAGAACCTCGATCATCATTCAAGATAACATGTTGAGTTGATTGAATTTCTGGCTCCTCACTTGAATCACTAGATGATGGTGCCAATTCGTCTCACATGGTGCTCCTTTGCCAGAAAGAACCTCTTCCCCTATTAACTCGTCCCTTCTCTCGAACGTGATGCATTGCG
>ML794953.1:47193-61278 GCA_009831015.1 Picea engelmannii
ACCATCATTGTCTTGGAGAGACTGAACCAAAGATACAACGTAGGCATATTAACTCTCTAAATGCTTTGAGTGTTATTGCCTGTCTCGTCACCTATACGTTGGGCCAACATCACATACCTCAAATTGTTTATCGTCATTAACTGCAAGGTGGGGGAGATAATATTGTAACCGATCATGCATTCTCCTAAAGAATAGGGTTGCTAGGTGGCAGAGCGTTTCATTTGCACATGGACGTTCCATTTGCGCATTGATATTCATTAAGCTCGCATAACACCCCATTGGAGGAATCTCATTTCAATATTTAAATGAAACCCTAAGCAATATTTCCTTATTTATATTTGTTATAATTTTAAATTCAAATATAATCCACCATCTTAGTTTTATAATCTCATTTCGGTATTTAAACGAAACCCTAAGTAGTATTTCCTTATGTATATTTGTTATAATTTTAAATTCAAATATAATCATCCATCTTAATTTTAATATAACCAAACAATAATTATAAAATAACTTATTAATTAGTATTTTCTTATTTATATTTATTATATTTTTACATTCAAATATAATCATCCATCTTAATTTTAATATAACCAAACAATAATTATAAAATAACTTATTAATTAGTATTTTCTTATTTATATTTATTATATTTTTACATTCAAATATATTCACCCATCTTAGTTTTAATATATCCAAACAATAATTATAAAATCATCTATTAATTAGAAATCGTATAACACATCATTCCACTTGTTTCAATATTTTGATAAAACCTTGTATATTCTTATTTATGTTTGTGTAACCCTAAATTCAAATATAACCAACCATCTTAGTTTTAATATAACCAACAATTGTAAAGGCCATCTTATCTCTTAGACTACTTATCATCTTTCTATGACCACCATTATATTTTATTTAAATATTTCGATAAAACCTTAAATAGTATTTCCTTATTAGTCCTTGTGTTTAGGCAGTGGACTATTAGTAAACGGTTTTTCATTAGTCTTGCACAGAAACCAATAAACTTAAGCCAAAGTTTTAAGTTCCTGTTTCATTTATCACTTTTTCCCAACTTATCAAATAGGTACAATAATGTTTTGGACCAATAGAAAACTTTGAGGCCTTATTTGGCCTCATATCGAGGTCGTCCAGTTTTAAAGTTTGGAAAATTAGGAAAGTGTATATATATTTTTGGCAAGATGGATTAATGCTAACTTGAATTTAGCATTAGTTGCAAACATTAAATGTTTGGGGATAGCTGAGAGCATAGCCCATAGTTCATAATAGAAAGATTATCCTTAACAGTGGCAGTGGCTTCCTTAGGTTTATGCCTGTCCTAAGGCACTCTTGCCACAACCCTACACCGCTACGCTGCTCTTGCCACAACTCGCCTTTGCTATACGTGTATGTGGCCTTTGTTGTTATTTATTTCATTTCTCTCCTTTCTACTTCTCAACAAATGAGGTGCTCTTGGGCGCATAGTTGCAGGGTTCATAGATCACATCAAAGCAATCATATTTAGGGAATCATAACTTGACTGAGCAGTGATCATCACCATAGCATATTATCGTGGTTCTCTAGGGTTCATTGACTCCACTTCCTTGGTTTGTTTTGAACTTGCCCTTTTTTTATTGCTTTATTTCCCATGCATGCCCAAGAAACCTTAAACCTGCACATAAAAACACTCAAACCTATTCATTTACATTCTAGTTTTCTACAGTTCTGTTTCTTTAATTAGAAATAAAATGAATGAAATTCTGCTACTTGTGAATTCCTTGCGCTCATAAGCCAGAAGAATCCCATATTCTTGTATTTCTTTACGAATCCTTTCATTTTGATTTGCGTTGATTCCCTCCATAAGATTAACTACTAAATCAACCCCACCCCATGCCTAGTACATCGAGCTCTGTTAGTTTACCTTTGGCATTGATAAAAGTTATTTTGGCTTCCAACGCTACACTATGTAATTAATATTTTGGTCATTGACTACATTTTACAACTCATTTTTTGAAGTAATTTCATCCCTGCCTATGAAAAGAGAAAGGTTGGATCTGCTTTACCTGGAATTGAGTGAACTGGTGAGACCTTTGCAATTACAAACACCAAAAGATAGCTTCGTTGGTATCAATGTCCAAATTATTGCCTGCCTTCATGGATTTAGATGGAGAATTTGAAAGTTTTAGAAGTTGAGGGGGAGAAATTAAAAATTTTGTGGAAACTTCAATCTCATGTATGCTTACTGTTCTTTTCTGATTTCTTTCCATTTGTAGGAAAAAAATATTCATACACATCTTTCTGATACCTCAAATGTGAACATTGGAGGCCCCTCTCGTGTTGCGAGATCTAAATATCATCTCTTTGGTATTTTGAGGCTTTCCAAAGTCCATAGGGAAGTTGAAGCACCTTGAAAAGATTGTCATATATCCTCCAAAGTTAGCGAGCATCCCACTGGAAACTTTACCAGAAGAATTTTGTGACCTTGGCTCCTTTAAATACTTAAAGTTAGACCGATTTAAGAGAATGATGTCACTACTTGATTCCTTCTGAAAGCTAACAAATATCGAGCACATAGAATTGACAAAGGCTTCCAGTTTGTGGATGCTTCTAGAGATTTTTGGGCATTTAAGTCAACTCAAACATCTATCTTTGTTCGGTTGCTCCAAATTGACCATCTCCAACGCAACACTTGGAAATATTATCACACTGGAATACTTAAATCTTTCATCATGTAAGAAGGTGAAAGAATTTCCTTCCCAATTTGCACATCAATAATGTGAGGAAGCTTCAAGGTGAGGCCCAAGTCAGGAGAGACATCTTCCTTGTCACATTCGTCCATCTTATTTTCATATTCTCCTTTGAAACATTATTTTCGTTCATTATTTCCGGTGCAGTTCCTCGATGAAGGAGGGAAGGATGGTGAGATAAGTTCGGGTTGTGCTTGTTGGCTAGCTGGTTTTTCTGTAACCCCTCCCTAAACCCAGGAGCTGGTTTTCTGTTCCCTAGGCCCTTGCTCATTGGGGAACTATTTGTCTGTCTGCTTGTCTATTCTCGTCTGGTTTGAGATCGAGTAGTTACAGGTGCATTTGACTCAGTAGTAGATTTTGTTTCATCAATTATAGGTAAACTTGATGTTATTGAAGAATATGTTTACCTAGACATCAACCAACCACTCGTCGACTACTAACTCTTACAATCACAGAAGGTATTGGAGACCTTTGCAATTTGAAAGTTCTGAAATTAGGAGGGGATTTTTTGGAAGCATTGCCACCTTGCTGGAGATGGTGACTCGTTACCCTACCTACCCAGCCAAGAATAAACCTAATTCACCGTGGCAACCCTAGCAACCAATGAATCTAGAAATGGAGGTATGCAAGCAAGGCGCTTCCTCTACAACTAGCCCTGGAATCGAATAAACTACTTCCACCTCTGTTGCTTACCTTATAGCTGGGTATTTTTTTTAAAGGCCAACTTTTGTTCCTACGATTTTATAAATCAATCCAACTACAAATTTCAGAAGGGTGATTGAAGCTAACCACAAACTAAGCCATAGTTGTTCCCTCATCAACCTGCAATTTTTACTCTGGTAGGGGTAAGAATGTTCCTGGCTGGTCTTGCCATGGACCCTCCCCTCTGGTTTTCTCTCAATCTTCCTCTTTGCTTCATCCATTGGGAATGTCCATTATCAATATAGTACGTTGTCTCTTAAATCACCCATACACTCGGCTCTTTGCATGGACGTCCTCATGCATGTTGAGGACATGTAGCAGGTCTAATACTAAATTGACACGCAATAATTTTTTTAATGATGCCATGCCTACATCTAAAAGTCAATATCCATAGATTTAAAGTTAATCAATTTAAATCAAGTATGATATTTTTATTATACTAAAAAATAATAATATGACACAATCTTCCAAATTGAATAGTTGTAATTGCATTTGAGTCCACATCATTACGATGGTGAATTGGTTGCACAACTCTCCAGTGACCAATTACTCATCTCAGTGACTAATTGTTAGCAGGGATCTGTCCCATAAACTGCGTTTGGTACCGAAGTATGCCTTTTTTATTTTTTCTCCCACTACACTAGTTTCTCAAGGGATTTGAGAGATCAAGCATGCATTTGAAACAAAAGTCTCATTTTTAAACTTGCAATTTCAATGCAACGTATACGACTAGGCGGCTAATTGCAAATAATCTAGTAACTGTATGCATCTTTTAACAAATGGTTTTTAATTTCCTATACATCTTGTCGGAAATTTAATCTTAGACATCCGAATTTGGAAAGGAGTCATGGCTTAGGGTTAATCATGGAAAATTAGTGCTAATTTGAAAAATAATCTTAGTTCAAGCTGTTGTGTTATGGAAAATTTCAGGAATATTGTGTCAACAATTAAGAAATTTAAAATTATGGGCCCGTTAATTTGTTTCCTTTCCAAGTTTGTTATTTTAAATCTTTGTTAGAAGTCACATATTTGTTTAATGCTCCAAGGCAGAGCAAGTTTTCTCATCATGTTTGGATAAACCATATCTCATATTCATGAAGTAACAATCACAATTTACGACATGGTTTTAGAGGGATTTACGCACCGAGTACCATTTCCACTTATTTCTCCAATCATTGACTATTTTCTTCTGAATATACACAAATATCTAGTTGAGATTTGCATTGTATAACTTTCCACAGTCGATTAAGCATTATTAATGGTATCATTAGGAACTTATAATTTCATGCTTTCTTGTCACGTATGCTCAAGGATATTCAAGGACAAGTATTGTGATTAAATGAAAAACAATGGAGATCCTGCTTTTCGTAGCCTTGATCGTTGCTTTATTGTACAATCATCCAGTGCTGCTTTTCGTGCAAGATTGCTACTAAAGCATACAATAACTAAAATAGGGACCAAGACCCATACAATAACTAGAACATGGGGCAAGACCAACGCATGTGATGTCAAAAGCTTTAAACTGTCATTCCACTTAAGGCAGGGTCTTACTGCTTTGCAACTCACCCCTTTGCTGATTTATTGGCCTGTAAAGTACGTGGACACCATCAATTCAATTCACATCGAGACACCAAGAGAAATCAATGATAGTGAAACTACGGTTCTCAATGGTTTTTCTTGACCGAATCTTTACGACGTTAATAAGGAAGGCATGCTTCCTTCCTGCAACAGATCCATGAAAACTCGTCCTTTCTTCTAAATGTGTAGTGTGTATTTATGAAAAACGCTTGAGTTTGTTACAAAGCAGTGAGACAATTTATAGAGATGAAGGTGGACTCCTTTGAATGACGATTTGATGATAAATGTGCACCTATATTGGTCACTTCAATGTGGAGCAGTGCATTCATGAAGCAAACATCGTACTTAAAAAAAAAACACTGAAAATACGAATGATTTTTTCCACACTAGTATTAATATCATTGAAATTTTTCCATAGCAGGTTTATAATCATTAGAATATTATTATCCAATACTGAGTTGTATTTACTCTATCTATTGATCCACAATATCTATTAAACCATGGGAATGGCTCAGCATGAAGGCAACCTGCTACATAGTGGATTTTTTTGCTATTTTCTACATATTGCAATGTATTGCAATATCTACTTGGTACTGGTAATGGTTTGGAGCCACCAAGGATGATGGAGGACGATGGATTGCGCCAACACAATCAACATCTATCTCCGATGGATATCCTCACAAGGAACCTAGAACCTGGTATTTTTATCAGAACTCATCGCACTCACCCCTGGACACTGAAGTACATTTATACTAACTTCTTAAACTCTCCGTCGACGCCGCTATCATCCTTATTTAAGAACATGGAAATGCTTGAGGACATCTAATAGGATGTGAATGAGAACAACACAGGAATAAAATCTGAAAAGTCATTGGAAACATAGCGGTCATGCACACATTATTTAGTTAATATGGTGCGGTGATGTACTGTAATTGTTCAATGCCATTATCAAGGGTTCAGATATACTGACCTGCATTAGATTTCATACTTTTGCGGTAATGAGAAGTTTGCAAAGTGTTAATTATTTTAACTTTAATTGAATAAGTGCAGGGTTAGTTATTTTTATTTGGATGGAAAGTTTGCAAAGTGTTAATTAATTAAATTCTAAGGAAAAGGCCATAAGCAAAAGTTTTCAGAAGCAAACACATCAAACCAAAATCAAATCCATCTATGAAACACAATATATATACTCAAATCAAGCAATATGGCTGAAAGCTCATTGCAGTTGTCCCTTAATATGCAGGGACTAAGTTGCTTTGCAACAAACCTTGTTTATGTTAGTATAACCTTAAATCCAAATTTAACCAACGATCTTAGTTTTGTTTTGTGTTTGTTTATTTGACATTTGTTATCTTTAATGTCATATACCTACCGTCGTTCTTGTTTTTGTTTTTAATAACTTGCAAATTCAAAGTGATCAATATGTTAACTATTTTGTGGTTAGTTGAGTTTTTAAATGCATAATTGTAGATCATGGTTTTGTTGAACAAACACAACAAGATTTAGGAGGATTAAGGATCTTGAACCATCTTAGTTTTGCCTTTGTTGATTTTGGCAATTTCCTCCCTTTAAGATCATATACTTATTTAGAATCAATCTTGTTTCTTGTTTTAAGAACTTGCAAATTCAAATAATGGTCCATATGGAACAATTTACAATCACCCTCGTTTCTTGTTTTTTAAAATTTGCAAATTCAAATAATGGTTCATATGGAACGATTTTGTATTTTATATTTTTAACGCTTTTATATTCTTTTATATTTTTAGATAAGTTTTTTTGTTAATTGTAGACCTTAGGTTTGTTGAACACACACGTTTAGATCTTAGTGTTGTCAAAGGAAACAAGGTTCAAGTATTGGCTAGTGTTTGTTGCTTTTTTTTATTCTCTCTTTCAAGTTGTAATACCCCTAATCCAAACCTCAATTGTAAATGAAAATGTAAATGTACATATAGGTTGGTGAGTCATTGGCACCAAGTTCTGGTTCAGTTTTAAGCGCATCTGACTAGTGTGCGAGGATTGTTTTCCAAAGAAAATGCACACACATTCCAATATAGTGTTACGTGCACATAAGTAAGTGTACGTGGATTGTGCATCAAGGTTGAATACATTCCATAGTGTTGCACAAACCTGAGTAAGTGTGCAAGGATTACCTTGAAGTGCGCATCAAACTGAGTTATATATATATATATATATATATATATATATATGAGATTGGAGAGCCTGTGTGTGGTTATTGGGCTGGTGAGATGAGATGCAAAAAGACTAGTGTGCCTATCCTTGTAAAATGTAATCACACTCAAACTATTAATAAAAACACATCACTGCATGCAAACCATTTAGAAGAAAAGAGACGGAGGGATAAACTCCACTGAAAAGGGAAAAGGGGGGCTTAAGTCCAAGGAAATATTTAATTAATATTTTTGAAAAGTATAATTTATGGATATTTATTTATCCTAAGTTCTCGAGGGAGGTGAATGAGTCACCAAGTGGCTAAAGCTAATTTTGAAGGTGACAAGTGTCCAGTTATGACCATGCAAATATATGGCTAAACCTTTGTGTATTTTGGGGGAATCACTCACTTTTCTTCGTTAGTAGGACCATCTGAATGGGGAATGACCATTACCTTATTTGTAGAGAAAATCTTGGAAAGGGTTTTTTCCATCTAGTAACCAGAGTCTTTGCTGTCAAAGAAGCGGGTTGTCAGGCGCGTGAGCATTCTCTCCAGGTGAGAGATTTGTTGTTGAAGAGGCGGGTTGTCAGGCCCATGAGTATTCTCTCCAGGTGAGATATTTGTTGTCGAAGAGGCAGGTTGTCAGACCCGTGAGTATTCTCTCCAAGTGAGAGATTTGTTGTCAAAGAAGTGATTTGTCAGGCTTGTGAGCAGTCTCTCCAGGTGAGAGATTTGCTAGGAATTGTTCCCTAGTGCGTTGGTCCTTAGTTACAGGGCTCTGATACTTCTTTTCCATCCTATTGTTGAAGCCCTAGAAAGGAAGTGGGACAACCAAGGGAATGTTGAGTAGAGAAGGGGCACACTTCCCAGGGTGGGACAAGCATGTGGGGAATGAGAGACTGTAGGCTAGTTGCAACAGTTGAGCACCTTGGACTGAACAATTATGTTGATTATCATACCTTAGCCTGACATTAGGAATCTTTTTTTCATGGTGGAATTTAAGCCTCAACTCGAGGGTGACCTGTTGTTGAAAGTATGTGGAGAAACAAAGTCTATGGCTGGGAGGAACGTCTTCTCTCTACACGCAGTTGATGACTCCTTATAAAAAGATAAGTGTCATTTATGTGCTTCTCTAATTTACTGTGTGCTTAATTATCTATGTCTAATATGACTTTATTTTCTGTATGGAGTTGCATATAATTAATTTTCGTTATGTTGTATAATGTTGTTTTTATATGTACGCATTATGTTGTATTCAATGATTATTGTCACACATGTAGAGTATGACAATTATTAAGTATTCATGTTAGTTAACTTTGTAATATGGGTCATGAGTTTCTGAGGCAAGGCTAGAATTGTTGTGCGGATAGGGAAATAATATGTGCACGAAAGAGGCTGGAATCGTTGTGCGCACGGGGAAGTAGATCTACGCGCGCAAAGAGAATTGAATCTGCGTGCGGCACCAGAATGGTTGCATGCGTAGTAGTATTCATGTGGTTAGAGTGGTCACACGTGAAGTAATACTTGTATGCACTTAATGATTGTGCGCACAATTGTATTATCTGTTAATTTCATTGTTATAACTGGTGTCTGAAGAGGAAAGTTTGTGTGGCGCGATCCATCTTGGGATCTTGCGCATTACCTCATGTGTTTCTGCATAGATTAACGTTATAGTGTAGAATTTGCACACTAGAACCTCATGTGTTTCTGCATAGATTAACGTTATAGTGTAGAATCTGCACACTAGAATTTTGGAGTGACATTGCTCAACAGTAAGCTGGGGATGTTACAAAGTGGTATCAGGGCATTTGTTAGTGCTGGTAATGGGGAACGCTATAGGTTGGTATCAAAGTTGCATTTAGGGAGTTTGCAGTAGTGGAGACGTTACAATGTGGTAATGATACCTGACTAGGAGGTTGGGTACGTTACATATTGGTATCAGAGCTGAGAACGTTACAGATTGGCATCAGAGCCTCAGTTTCAACACTGAGCCTGCATGGACCGAGTATCTACTTAATGCAAAACTCAAAGTGGTACATGGTCGAATTTGGAATTACAGCGCGACCATGGTGCGCATAACATAAGAATATGCAAGTGCGCGCACTAAATTTTAATATTGCGGGGTGTGGCACTGGAAATGCGTAGAAAACAATGGTGCACAAGTGTGCACACTAGAATTTGGGGTTGCACGGAGAAAAAATTGTGGTGCACATGTAATATTGATATACGGTGTATATGTTAAATATTGGCATCACGCATTAGTATGTGTTGAATACCAATGGGCACATGGGATTTAGAAAGAAGAAAGAAAGAGTAAAAGGGTATTTGGGTGAATTCTAAATGACCATAATTTATTGCGCAAGACTTAGAATTGTGCAAGGGAGTAGTCGATGGGAAAGTTTTGGACAAAGGAGTCCAATTATTCACCCATAAATTTTGAATTGGGACATTAAAATCATCCAAGAAATCAAAAGAAAGGATTATGGAAAAGTGGTGTATAGTTTTCATGAAGTTGTTGCATGAACTCGTCTAACAAAAATTATTGCCTGCACATATTGCAGAATTAACATCGATTAGATCAAGACGAAATCAACGCATAGAGTCAAAATAATGGAAGATGTGAAAATAACTTACAACCATGATAATGAATTAAGGGTTTTGTATATCGGTATGGGTATTCATAGTACATAATCCAATGAGCATAGAGAAGGTAAGGAGGAGAGCATAAACTTGGTAGAAACCATAAAGGGACTGCAAAAAAGTGTCCAAAGCTATAAAAATGATAATGAGAGGCTTATGAAAGCCAAGGAGCAACAAGATGGCTTCAATATCAAGTTGATGCAAAGCTTGGACAAAATACAAAATAAAATGGATAAGGAGACAGAGTCAAGCAAGTCAAGAAGTCCCAGGTCTCATGATGAGAGAATAAAAACAAGAAGTGTTGATAGACATCACCATCACTCACCAAAGCATTCATTTAAGAAAGTGCGCAATAGCTCAAGTCCATCTCCTGTCATAAAACATAAAAGAAGGACTGCGGTGGATGAGCTACAGGGAGAAATGAATAAAATCAAGTCTCCTACCTTTGATGGTGAGTACAAGAAGGATGAAGATGCAAAGAATTGGTTTTTCGACATGAGGAAGTACTTACAACTGCATAATTACTTTGCACAGGTAGAAGGGAGAATTGTCATGTATCAACTAAAGGGAAAAACATCAATGTGGTGGGATCAACTCGTGCGAGTGAAACACATTGATGAGAAGAATGTTACTTGGAAGGATTTTAAAAGGTATTTTAAAAAGAAACACTTAACCAAGCGATACTATGACAAGAAAATGAAGGAGTTCTTTGAACAAGCTTGGGAGTATGATGATAAATGAGTATGAAATAATATTTTTAGAGATGCTGAAATATGTTGCATTCATCAAGGATGAGCAAGTTAAAATTTAGAGGTACTTGAGTGGGATGACATCATTTATCAATGACAAGATACAATGTGATGACCCAAAGACATTAGAGGAAACCATAAAGCGAGATAAATGTCTCTATGATCAGCAAAGGGGAAGAACAACTTTCCAAAAGGCTTGAGAAGACAAGAAGAAAAACAAGATGGAATAGAGGAAGAAGGGGACTAAGCCACCATTTTTTAAAAATACTTCTCAAGGACAACCAACTCCCAAGGAGCCCATAATGACAGAGGCAATGGGAAAAAAATAAAATTAATAAGATGGTTAAGTCATGTTCAATGGACATGAATGGGCTGAGCACAAAATCATATTTGAATATTATACCTTTGGGCTCATATGATTGTCTCATTGATATGGATTTGTTGGACCAATATCATGTTGTTCTATACTGTTACAATAAGTAATTTACTTGCTTGGATGAGGAAGAAAACTTAAGAGCAGTTAAGGGCATTCCAAGAGATGTAACTATCAGAGAAGTTTCAACCTTGAAATTGAAGAAAATTTATAGGAAAAGATGCCAAGTATTTGCAGTGCACAAGGAGGAGACACCAAAAGATAAAGTGTCAAATGTTGAACACTGCACAATACTAAAATAATTTGAAGATTTCTTTAAATAAATATCGGGGTTTCACTGAAAAGAGATATTGATTTCTCTAAAAATTTGATGCTTGGAGAAGCCCCTGTATCCAAGACTCCTTATAGGATGATTACACCATATCTTAAGGAACTGTAGATGTCACTGGAAGAGATTTTGAAGAAGGGGTATACGCCCAAGTGTATCACCTTGCGATGCCCCGATATTGTTTGTGAAGAAGAAGGATGGTACAATGAGGCTTTGCATTGACTTCAAACAGTTGAACAAAGTAATAGTAAAGAACAAGTATAAATCACTAAGGATAGATGACCTCTTTGACCAGCTGAGGGGCACACAGATATTTTCAAAGATTGATCTCAGATATGGATATCACCAAGTGAGAATTAAAGAAGACATCAACACGACTTCTTTCAGAACGAGGTATGGACATTATGAGTTTATCGTGGTGCCATTTGGATTTTCAAATGCACCAGCTATCTTCATTTGTTTAATTAATGGTATTTTCATAGAATATTTAGATAAGTTTGTCATTGTATTTGTGGATGACATACTTATTTACTCAATTTTTGAAGAAGAACATGAGAAACACTTGAGGATGGTGATGCAAGTATTGAGTGAACACTAGTTGTATGAAAAGTTGAGCAAGTGCTCATTCTACCAGAGGCAAATCAATTACTTGAGTCATATCATTTCAGAGGAAGGGGTATTTGTGGACCTGGAGAAGATAAAAGTCATTGAAGGATAGCCAACACCAATGAATGTTGCCGAGGTGAGATCCTTCATGAGACTTGTAGGTAACTATAGAAGGTTCATTTAGGGCTTCTCAAAGATTGCACACCCAATCACATTCTTGCAAAAGAAAGGTGTGAGATTTGAGTGGACTTCTGATTGTGAGAGGAGTTTCCAACATTTGAAAATTTTATTGATAAGTGCGTCAATATTGAGAATTGTTGATCCTAATGAAGACTTTCTTGTGTGCACTAATGCATGAAAGGAAGGATTCAGTGGAGTCTTTAGTCAGAATGGGCATGTGGTGTACTACGAATCAAGAAAATTAAAGGAGCATGAAAGACACTATGCTACTCATGACTTGGAATTGGAATCCATAGTGCCATGCCTTGAAGATGTGGAGGCACTACCTCATGGGAAAAAGGTTCGAGTTGAAGACAAAGCATAGTGGTCTGAAATATTTGTGTCAACAACCAAGTTTAAATGTCATACAAAGCAGATGGCTGGAATTCCTCAGTGAGTGTGACTTTGATATCATATGAAAGGAAAAAAAAAACAAGGTGTTTGACGCACTTAGCAGGAGGGTGCATGAGATGCATGCTACAACTATTAGCATGTACAAATCAAATTTGAGTGACAAAATTTTGAAGGTTTCCAAATTGGATCAACACTATATGGACATAAAGATAAATTTACAACAAAGTAAATTGCAATAGAAATTTGAAGGTTATGAGCTAAAAGAGGATGAAACCCTCATGTATGGGCGCATAGTTTATGTGTCAATTGATCAGGAGTTGAAAAATCTTTTATTGTCATAGATGCATAAAGTTCATTATGTTGTGCACCCAGGCTACTAGAAGACAATTGCAACGGTCAAAAAACAATACTATTGACTAGGCATGAAAAACAAGGTTGTTGATTTTATTGTTAGATGCTTTGAATGTCAAAAGGTTAAGGCTGAGCATAGACAACCAACTGGTTTGCTACAACCTTTTCCCATTCTTGAGTGGAAATGGGAAGTTGTAACCATGGATTTCATTACTAAGTTGCCTAGGACTGCTAAGCAACATGATTTTGTTATAGTAGTGTTGGATAAGCTTACTAAAATTGCATGTTTTATTCCAGTGAAGTTAACTCATAAGGAAGCCAACATTGTTGATATATGCATGAGAGATATTGTTAGGCTGCATGGTGTACCTAAGACAATTGTGTCTGACAGAGATCCCAATTTCACATTGAATTTTTGGAGAGAGTTATTCAAAGGAATTGAGACAAATCTGAATTTTATTACAATCTATCATCCAGAGATAGATGGGAAAACAGAAAGGGTAAATCAAGTTATATAAGACATGCTAAAAATGTATGTGATGGACAAACTGACATAGTGGGAAAAATATTTACCATTGGTTGAGTTTGCTTAGAACAATGGGCATCAAGCATCTCTAAAGATGAACAACATAGTTATGAACTTAACGAGAACTCTACAAAGTTCTTGTTTTTTGGGGGGTCAAGTTTTTTACCCCGTTTTTAAAAATGGTGCTATCGGTAGCACCCCCCTCCCTTTTTAGGTGTTTTTTTGATACATAAGGTTTCCACTTTGTTTTTTAAATGCTCGTTTTTTCATTTATTTTCAAATTGTTCAATTTTTCTTTTTCTTTTTTCTCAACGGTGTTTTTTCATCTATTTTCAAACTTTTCTATTTTATTTATTTATTTATTTATTATTCAATGGTGTTTTTAATCGTATTTCCATGCTTCATCCAATGTTAAAAATGTTGTACACCAATTTTTTTTTTAAATTAAGATTTTTCATATAATTATGTGTCCTTAATTAAGTTATGGTTCCATACATTTTAAATATAGTGGAAAATATCATTTTTAACACATTTTGTTTTACCTTACTTCAATACATAGAAAATAATAGTAGTTAAATAACACTATTTTTAAATATTTAGCAAAAAAAAATAATTCATTTTTTTTTGGATCAATTAAAAACTAAAAAAAAACAAAAAAACAAACATAATTGAAATTTAAAAAACAAATTTATATGAGAAAAAACCATTGAAGAAAAACCTAAAAAACTAAAAAGGAAAAGAAAAC
>ML794953.1:61594-78656 GCA_009831015.1 Picea engelmannii
AACGTTAAAAAAAAAAATTTATAGCTCAAAAAAATCTTTTAAAAGGTAAAAAAACCCCCCCAAAATTAAAAACATATACACAAAAACCCCAAATTGAAAAGTCTAAAATAAAAATTTTAATACGAAATTTAAAAAAAAAATAACAAAAATAAGTTGAAAAACCTTAAAACTACAACAACAAAAAATTAAAATTTATATCAAAAACCTTAAATAATAGAATTTAAGCAAAAACAAATTCATAAATATCTAAAAAAACATAAACATATTTTATAATGTTATATTATATAAACATTGTTATAATATAAACAATGTTATAATATAACAATGCTATAATATAACATTGCTATATTATAACAATGCTATAATATAACATATAACATATCCATGAGACTTGGGCCAGGCCTGCAGAGGGGACTGGCACGATGCCCATGTTATATTATAACAATGTTATAATATATCATTGTTATATTATAACAATGTTATATTATAACATTTAGATTATAACAATGTTATAATATAACATTGTAACATTATTTAACATATTATAACAATGTAACATTATTTAACATATTATATAGTTACATATTTATTTTAAAAAAAAAATTAAATAAATTTGTAGCTAAGGTAATATTAGTGTTTTTGTTAAAAAAAATTTTATTTTAGATGTATTTTTAAAAATATTTTATTGAATTTTGATTATTTCTCATTTTTTTTTAGTAATTTTTTTTTTTATAAGTTTGAAGAGATTTTTTGCTCTTATTTTTAACAAAAAAACGTATTTTTGTTTTTTAAATTATTGTTTTCCAAGGAAATTTTAATTTTTTTCATTTTTTTTTAGTTTTTTTTTGTTTTTCACCATTTTGTTAAGGTTTTTTTATTTTTTTTTTAAATTTAGGTTTTGAATATTTTTTTTTAAATGTGTTTTTGTCTTCATTAAAAACAAATATAGTTGTGAAGATTTTTTCCTTTCTCTTTATTTATTTTTTAATGTAAATTTAAGAAAGAAAAAAATAGTTAATAAATAAATTTTCAAGTGACAATTTAGGATCCAATTTTGGGTTTTTTATTTGTGTAGGGATTTGTTGTCAAGGCCACAGTTTCAATTAGGTCGTAATTAGCTGCAATTTTAACGTTTAGGAAAAACATTTTGCTTTAGGTAGCGTCACGTTTTTATTTAGGTGTTGATTTTAAGGTTTTTCTAAGCAACTATTTTATGTTTTAGGGCCATGCTTGAAAAAAATTGTAATTTGGACCCGGTTAGAAAAATTGGTGCTATTGGTAGCTCCACTTTTTTATTTCGGGGTTGATTTTAAAGTTTTTTTGAGCAACCATTTGATCCTTTAAGCCCATGCTTGAAAAAAGTTGTAATTTTGACCCAGTTACAAAAAATGGTGCTACCAGTAGCAACACCTTTTTATTTGGGGGTTGATTTTAATTTTGTTTTGAACAACTATTTGATCATTTAAGCCCATGCTTGAAAAAAGTTGTAATTTTGACCCGATTACAAAAAATGGTGCTATCGGTAGCACCACCTTTTGATTTGGGGATTGATTTTCATGTTTTTTATGCAAAAATATGGGTTTTAAGGGCTAGAGTTCTTGTTTTGAGGTCACAGTTCTCATTAAGTTGGTAACTATGTTGAGCCCATTTGAGGCACTTAATGGTATAAAGTGAAACAGACCCTAAGTTGGGACAAGCCAACAAACTGCGAAGTGGTTGGAACAGATTTACTTAGGGAAATGGAAGAGCAGATGGCGAAAATAAGACAGAATTTAAAGGCTTCCCAAGACAAGAAGAAAAGTTGCGCAGATAAAGACATAACCCACAAAGAATTTAAAGTGGGTGACCATGTGTTCTTGAAAGTAAAAGCAAGATGTGGTTCCCTGAAGTTGTGAAAATTTTCTAAGCTGGCAACAAGCTACTGTGGGCCATTTGAAATCCTAGAGAGGATTGGTCCTGTCGCATATATGCTTTCATTGCCTACATCCTTGTGTATTCATAATGTTTTCCATGTATCTTTTCTCAAAAAGTACATACCTGATGCTAATCGTGTCATTGATTGGATTGTGATTCAGGTGGAGCCAAAATATGATTTTTTAATACAACATGTTTTCATATTGGATCAACAAATCAAACAACTTCGGAATCGATCCATGGAGCTAGTAAAGGTCCAATGGACTTGGTACGGTCTTGAGGATGCAACTTGGGAGCACCAGGATGCTATGCAAGCAGAGTACTCACATCCTTTTGAATACGTTTGAAGTTTTTGTAGGTGCATGTGTATATAATGCATTGAGGAATATGCATAAATAAGGTGGAGGATAATATAATACCCCTAATATGAACCTCAATTGTAAATGAAAATGTAATGTACATATAGGTTGGTGAGCCATTGGCACCAAGTTTTGGTTCAGTTTTGCGCACACCTGAGTAGTGCATGAGGGTTGTTTTCCAAAGAAAGAGCGCACACATTCCATAGTGTTACACACACCTGAGTAAGTGTGTGTGGATTTCACATCAAGGGAAGGGTGCACACATTTCATAGTGTTGCGCACACCTGAGTAAGTGCGCGAGGATTAATCTGAAGTGCGCATCAGACCAATTATATATATATATATATATATATATATATATATATATATATATATATATATATATATATATATATATATATATTTGACGTCGGAGAGCCCGTGTGTGGTTATTGGGATGGTGAGCCAGGATGCAAAAAGAACAGTGTGTCTATCCTTGTAAAATGTAACAACACTCAATTTATTAATAAAAACACATCGAAGTGCACATACCATTTAGACGAAAAGAGACGAGGGGCTAAACTCCACTAAAAATGGAAAAGAGGGGATTAGTCCAAGGGAATATTTTATTAATATTTCCTAAAAGTATAATTTATGGATATTTGTTTATCTTAAGTTCCTGAGGGATGGGAACGAGTCACCAAGTGGCTAAAGCTAATTCTGAAGGTGACAAGTGTCCAATTATGACCATGCAAATATATGACTAAACCTTAGTGTATTCTGGGGGAATCACTCACTTTTCTTCGTCGGTCGAACCATTTGAACGGGGAACGACCATTACCTTATCTGCAGAGAAAAGCTTGGAAAGGGGTTTTTCCATCTAGTAACCAGAGTCTTTGTTGTCGAAGAGGCAGGTTGTCATACCAATGACATTCTCCCTAGGTGGGAGATTTGTTGTCAAAGAGGTGGGTTATCAGACCCAAGAGCATTCTCTCCAGGTGAGATATTTTCTGTTGAAGAGGCGGGTTGTCAGGCCCGTGAGTATTCTCTCTAGGTGAGAGATTTGTTGTCAAATAAATAGGTTTTCAGGCTCATGAGCATTCTCTCCAAGCAAGAGATTTTCTAGGAATTGTTCCTTGGTGTGTTGGGCATTAGTTACAGGGTTATGAGACTTCTTGTCCAGCGTGTTGTTGAAGCCTTGGTAGGGAAGTGGGGCAACCGAGGGAATGTTGAACAGAGAAGGGGCACACTTCCCGTGGTGGGACAGGTATGTGGGGAATGAAAGACTATAGGCTAGTTGTAGTAGTTGAGCACCTTGGACTAAACAATTCTATTGATTATCAGACCTTAGCCTAGAATTAGGAATCATTTTTCCCTAGTGGAGTTTAAGCCCTAGCTCGGGGGTGATCTGTTGTTGAAAGTATATGAGCAACAGAGTCTATGTCTGGGAGGAATGGCTAAGCTCTACGTACAGTTGGTGACTCTTTATAAAAATATAAGTGTCATTTATGTGCTTGTCTAATTTACTGTGTGCTTAATTATCTATGTTTGATATGGGTTTATTTCCTATATGGCGTTGCATATAATTAATTGTCGTTATTATGTATGATGTTGTTTGTACATGTAAGCATGATGTTGTATTCAGTAATTATTTCCGCACATGCAGAGTATGTGATCTAAGTGGATATTGGTGGCCACCGACCTTTTCCAACTCGCTCAAAACAATTTTTTGGCAATTTTGGCAATTTACTATTTTTGGCAGTTTTTCGGGTCCTGAACTTCCGAAGCCGTTTTGAGGCCCTAAACAACGTTTTTTGGGCATCAAACTCTAGTGAATATTACTCTGTTCAGAGCCATGATATTTATCATCAAAAATTGTAGTCCTTGGATAGACCTTTTGAACGATGTATCACATGCATCAAACGAAGATCGTATGCAAAAGTTATGACCCCGGGAAGTTGATGGCTGGCTTACCCAAACGAGGCCCACATGACTTTTGGCGCTTCATCTCCTAGGGTTAGGTTTTTGGATGTCTAGGGTTTTTGACATTCCTGTTTATTGTAAAAAGGCTTCCAGAGCATCATTGTAATCATCTTCTTGCGAATGCGAGTAACCGTCACATCTCTTCTCAGAGATAAACTGCCACCATTCTAGCGAGTCTTTCACTCTGTATTTTTACAGTCTTTGTACATTTGTTTCATTAATAGAAAATGTGTATTACTGTATCTCTGTGTTTATGGTTGCATCTCTGATACATTTCTGTTATATTATTGGATATCCATGATATCTTTGTGCATTTCTTTATTATATCTCTGTTCTCATTTCATGCCGAAAATAATTTGGATTAATGGTATTAGAGCAGGTTGCTCTTGATCATTTTTCAGTGCATGTCCCCAACGAGGTCCGAGTATAGAAAGTTGGTTCTCGAGCTTGTCTCTCTTGAAGACAATCACTCTCGCATGTCCAAGAAACCCTCCATGGCGGAAGAAAAGAAAAACGACGGAGCAGACGATCCTATCAATCTGTTGCTTGAGCAAGCTCTCACGCGACAGAGGGACAAAATGATGGAGAATTTTTCCCACATCCTTCAATGCCTGTCGATAGAAACATGCACATATTCATCGAACAACCACTTTGGAAGCACCTCTCCTTTCAAGGTGCATGTTAATTTTGATATTCCCGTATTTGAAGGTCAGATAGATGCAGATGCCCTAGACAAATGGTTAAATATGTTAGAAGGTTATTTCTTTGTTCATAATTTTTTTGACAGAGAAAATATCACCTTCTCACTCCTTAAAGTTCTCCCCCATGTCAAACATTGGTGGGAAACTTATTGGGAGCAAAGTTCCATAGAGGAGTCTGGAATATATGGGGCCGAGCCCACTTGGGATTTTTTTGTGGATGCGGTAAAGGAACAATATTACCCTGTTGGAAACTATGAGGACCAGTACGTGAGATGAACCACACTATGGCAAGAGAGGGGCCAAGCAGTTATGGAGTTCACCAATATCTTCCACACCTTGCACACCAAGCTGGGTATCAAAGACTCCGAACGACATTTGGTTCTGAAATACCGTGGGGCTCTACACAGATACATACAAACTGAAATGGATTTTATGGACATCTCATCACTTAGTGCTGCTTATCGATATGTTGTTAAAATCGAGCATAAATTTAAGCACTAGAACAAACGGGAGTTTGGGTATGCAAATCTGCAACAACCAAAGTATGATAAAGACGGCCCTAACAAACAGTTTCCCGAAAAACCGCCCAAGCCACAGAAAAAGAAGGGTCACGAGAAGAAAAAGAAGGACATCGAAAAATGGTGCGATTTCCACAAAATCCCCTGGCACAACACCGATGAATGTCGCTCAAAACAGTCATTGGTGGTCAAGATCAAAGATAAGGAGCCGAACCGTGATTCAGAACCTGACTCTGAAAATAATGGTAAAAGACAGATCATCGACACAGACCCCACTGCTATTGTTGCGACCACAAAAATTCAACTAGAAGAACCAATAGATCCTGAAGAGGGGGAGCGCCTTTTTCATTCACAGATGTGGGTGAAGGGGACCCCGCTGCATTTTATTGTTTATAGCGGAAGCCAGGAGAACCTCATCTCAGCAGAGGTCATCAAACAATTGGGATTGCCGACAACACCACACCCGCAACCATACAACATCAAGTGGCTTCGCCATGGACGAGATCTCTGTGTCACCCAACAATGTCGATTGTCATACGTCATCCAACCCTTCAAGGATGAGGTATTATGTGATGTTGTCCCACTGGATGTTTGTGATGTTCTCTTGGGCCAACCATATATGTGGAAGCGCCATCCTGTTGATGAGTCTCGACCCCGCAGTGTCATTGTTTCTCTGGGGGGTCATCTCTACAAAATACCAGAGGTAGTTTCAACTATTGTTCCACCTAAACAGTGCCGCAAGGTAGTATCTCATATTGCAAAATTCAGCTTCTTCACAATCTGTTCAAAAGGGGATCAAAAGGACACTGCAGCCACTACAGCCTCGCCCCAAGCACCTTCTATCCAATAGAAGCAGGTCAATAAGGTTGTAGCAAAGCACAAAGATTCCTTCTACACACAGTCCTCTCATGTAGCTCAACTTGTTGAACATACTGAGTTTCAACAGGTTCGTGACAACCTTCCACAAACGGAGCAGCGCGACGTCTCTAGCAAGGCAAGCAACTCACCAAGATTCAGATTCAGCAAACGCTTCCCTCTCTCCCCCGGGAACTCAACGCAACAGAGACCATTGCTTCCTAAGGAGGGAGGATTGATCTAGGTGGATATCAGTGGCCACCCACCTTTTCCAATTTGCTCAAAATAATTTTTTGGCAATTTTGGCAATTTACTATTTTGGCAGTTTTTCGGGTCCTGAACTTCCAGAGCCGTTTCGACTCCCTAAACGACGTTTTTTGGGCATCAAACTTCGGAGAATATTAGTTTCTTCCCAACCATTATGTTATCCATCAAAAATTGTAGTCCTTAGATAGAAATTTCTAACGATGTATCATATGCATCAAACAGAGATCGTATGCAAATGTTATGACCCTGGGAAGTTGATGTATTGACTTACCCAAACGAGGCCCACATGACTTTTGGCGCTTCATATTCTAGGGTTAGGTTTTTGGATGTCTAGGTTTTTTGACATTCCTGTTTATTGTAAAAAGGATTTTAGAGCCTCATTGTAATCATCTTCTTGTGAATGCGAGTAGCCGTCACATCTCTTCTCAGAGATAAGCCGCCACCATTCTAGCGAGTCTTTCACTCTGTATTTTTACAGTCTCTATACATTTCTTTCATTAATAGAAATCATGTATTATTGCATCTCTGTGTTTATGGTTGCATCTCTGATACGTTTCTGTTATATTATTGGATATCTGCGATATCTCTGTGCATTTCTTTACTATATCTCTGCTCTCATTTCGTGCCGAAAATAATCTGGATCAGTATGAAAGTTATCAAGTATTCATGATAGTTAATGTTGTAATAATGGTCATGAGTTTATGAGGCAAAGCTAGAATTGTTGTGTGCGTAGGGAAATAATCTGTGCATGCAAGAGGCTGAAATCGTTGTGTGCACAAGGAAGAAGAATCACGTGCACAAAGAGAACTGAATATGCGTGTGGCACCAGAGTGGTTGCATGCGCAGTAGTATTCATGTGTTCAAAGTGGTTATACACGCAATAATACTTGTGTGCATTGAATGATTGTGTGCGCAATTGTATTATGTGTTAATTCCACTATTATAAATAGTGTCTGAAGAGGAAAGTTTGTGTGGCACAATCTAGCTTGGGATCTTGCACGTTACCTCATGTGTTTATGCGCATATTAACATTATAGTGTAGAATCTGTGCACTAGATTTTTGGAGTGGCATTGCTCAATAGTAAGTTGAGGATGTTACAAAGTGGTATTAGGGCATTTGTTAGTGTTGGTAACGGGGAGCGTTACAGGTTGGTATCTGAGCTGCATTTAGGGAGTTTGCAGTAGTGGAGATGTTACAGTGTGGTAATGATACTTGACTAGGAGGCTGGGTACGTTATAGATTGGTATCGAAGTTGGGAACGTTACACAAGTTGATATTTCAAACTTCAAATCTCTTACAAGCCTACCCTTATGTTAGAGTGGGTTAATGGTTTAGTGTGTTAATTCATTGTCCATGGATAAGCATAAATTTGAATACCTAAACTACTTTGGACTTGGAATCCATAGGCCCAATTGTTTAACACAAAATCAATATCTTGTGTTCGAAGCTAAACAAACTCGTAGTATATAGATCAATCAGTTTCCTCAATTTGAATCTCTTACCAAAGTGAAAAGTTCAACAACTTTCATCTTCTGAAAAATTGTCGCCCCTTAAATGTCCATACAAACAGATAGGTTATAGTTGAAACAATAGTATCAACTGTGGTCATCTCAGTCCTATGAGTTGACATTTTTCGGGTGAAATAAGTGTTTTAGGAGAAAATTTATAACTTAAGTGATGCTAATAGAGATATCATTAAAGTTGGAAATAAATACTAACTTCTTTCCAAACTTGTATCCATTTCCCACACCTGTAGGTAATTTCTAAATAGTTAGCGATCTCAACAAATTATACAATCTATAAAGATAAAAAAATATATCGACTTTTACAAGGCTGATGAAAACTCTTCATAATATTTTAAATATCTTTATGAAAAGTGCATAAAGAATATTAACATAGAGTATGCCAAGAGTTATAATTGCCAATCTATTATTTATTTATCATTCATGGCCACACTTACCTGTACTTCCATGGGGGTCTGCATAATTGTGCAACCAATGCACGTGTTAAGTAAGCAAGAATATTGTTGCTCAAATTGTCTCGTTTTTAGTGAGGGCAGTTTTTGTGTCAAGGAAAAGTTTTTCCCTTAAATTCATTTTTCTGATATGGGTCATCTTGAAATGGGTCGAAACTCTTAGGGTAATGTTACATGGGAAAAGTTGTTTCCAGATTTAAGAGCATTTTTTGTTGAATAAGGAGGGTGCTACAAGTGTCCATTATCCAAAACTAAGAATATCTGGAATATTTGGTGTGAAAAATTAGATACTTTTACATTCTAGAGGGACTACTAAAGAGCTCTAATCTTTATTTGACCAATCTACATTGTAGTTGTATGTTTATATACAGTTATTTCAACACCACCACAACATCTCAATTAAAACAACTATATCCTAGCAACAGATAAAATAAATACATCAGTTAAGTGTATTCTTCTTTAAATCTAGCAAATAATTTTTTCGAAATTATGGTTCCACATGATTAATGGGAACTTTGACAGTGGAACTTTACCATGTGGGGTTTTATCCCATTTTTAATAAGACCAAGATCATCACAATTTCAAAAAAATGAGTGGATTAGAGTGGAATTTTATGTCAAAAAATGAGTGGATCAAAGCAGAACTTTGTTTTGTGAGGAAAAAATAGACTCCCATAAAAATTGAGTTTGTCTACTTTTTAACTCACTCATATGCAAATCATTAATAACCAACAAGAAAAAATTAATGATGTTGTTTTTCATCATGAAGACTCTCTCCTTTCTATGAAAGGGGGCTATTTTGATTATTCCACGCCCCTTTTGGTTTTCTAGTTTTTTGATATAACGACAAAGGCTTCTTTCCTTTGATGTAATGGTTGCCTTTCTTTTCTCTTATAGAAAAAAATACAAGGTCATCAAGTAAAACCTTTCCATGCCAAGATTTCATGCCTTACCATAAATCCCTTTATTATTATTTGGAAGGGAAACATATATGACATACATGTAAGCCTCTAAGACTTTTCACAAAGTCAACACTTGTTATACTTGCAAACCCATAAGACTTCTCTCACAGATGAACACTTCAATGCAACACTATATAATACCTATTTAAAGCTTATAGGGGCAACTTATCACGACCAACAATTCTCTCACTCCATAGTCTCTTCAAATATATGTTAACTTAACTTTAACGTACTTACTCGTGTATGAAAATGTCTTTTGCATTTAAAACCATAAACATAAACAACTTGCAACATAGGAAAGGGGATCAGGAGATTTACGTGAATCACATGGTTTTAAAAAAATATGAGAGCTTCAAATGAAAAGGAGATCGTCAAGTGTTCAAGCGAGAAATATGGGTATTTAAAACCTGGATAATGTGTACTCAACAGGTAACTGGTAAAGACAAGTTTTTTTTCATAGGATTAACATATGAGGATAATAAACTAAAAATCTTAGAAATGGTTGAAACCGACGTGGAATTGGTTGACAAGTCTAATATAATGAATTGGAGTATGGTTGTGACCAATTCAATAAATTATTATTAGGGATTAAAATATAGAAAGAAGGGTTAAACAATAAAATTACAATATAAAAAACCTTGTAATAAAGGTTAAATGATTGTTAATTAAAAAACCTTGTAACAAGTACCTAGATGGGGTATCAATAGGCGAGACCACAAACACACATGCGTTGCTAGGCTATTACTCTGTCATGCAATGAAAGACCATCAACGTGGAAGTAGGACATGTCTATTTAGATGCAATATTTGGAAGGTAAAATGTGTAGAGAGGGGTACAACATCCCCAACCCTAATTTCTGAGATCGACAATGGGCTTCACATATCAGTGGTATAGCGAGAGGACTCTCGAATTTATGCTTCAATGGTGCATCTTGAATGGAGAATATGGGAAAGAAGATAGCTTATCATTTTCTAATGAGGAGAGTGTGATTTCAAAATGATGATAATTCCAGGAGGGGGTGGGCTATTTCCTTACTGGACCTAGTTTTAGGCTATGGCTAGTTAGAGTCTGCTCTGAAGCACAGGGTGGCTCTATTAGGATAGTTGGCCCTAGTTCACGAGAAGGAACTCTACCCTTTGGGACCCTGGTAATCCATTTTGGTATGCTTTGTCTTTGTTCTTTGTACATGGTTTGGAGTTGGGGGATTTTATATTTTATAACGCAAGAAAAAAGGACGTGAGTGATGCTCAAGATTGGGAGGGTTATGTGGGATCTCCCCTTTTGGTTTATTACGCTTATGATTTCCCTATGTCTGTTTGAGTTGTGGTCGTCGTTTGGCCTTCACTTTTGCTTCAGGTTATTTTTTCTCCCAGGAATCAGGATGGGTAGAGGTCATTTTGGGGGGGGGAGGGGGATGCATGAAAAAACGACGAGAGAATCCTAGGAAGGTGAGCAAATTTATGAAGAAAAATGCTTAGTGGTGGCAAAGTAGGAAGTAGAGGCTATGGAGGCTAAGGTAAGGGCGAAACGATTGATGACTCCTGATGACAAAATAAGTAGAGCCTATGGAGGCTGAGGTAAGGGTGAAACGACAAATGATTCTTAATGGTAGAATCTTGGAGAAGATTAAGGGATGGGTGGAGGACCCAATCCATTCTCGGATAGAGGATACCAAGTATTTCAAGATAGAAAATACCTATTGGTTAGTGAAAACTCTAGGAGCCCAAGCCTTGGAGAAGAACAAAGAAGAGCAACAAGAGATTCTCCATTCTATCAAAAAATTTGAGGGAAAATTTGAAGCCATGTGTTAGCCGGTTTTGGTATCAAGATTATTGTTTCAAAGGTGGCAGAAGATGAAAATAAAGGGAAATAGGTGGAGGGCTCTTCCATCTCAGCAGGAACCCGTACCAACCCCATTGTGTTGGATACAGACTCTCAACCACCATAGGCTACCCAAGATAAGGACACTGAGACAAAGTTGTATCTAGAGGTGGCGGAGGAGGAGACTACGCACTCATCAAGTGATTGATATTTGGTTTGATTATGTTTTTCTCTTTCTTTATGTTATCATGGATGAATGTAGGGTATTATCTCAGTGATCTTTTTTTGTAATCACCCCATGGGGAAAAAACTCAATGATGTCTAGCATGAAAACTTTGATTGTAATCACCTGACAGGGGATCTAGTTTCTTTTAAGGTATCCCCCACCAATTTCTTTGATGTAAAACCACTTTTTTTTGTATATAATATAAAGTTAAACTGGTATGGTTTTAGATTTAAAAGAAATCCCTCGTAACAAAGTTTAAATGATCATTGATATGTTACTATTAGTGAGCAAATAACTAACATTTGGAGGGGAGAACGACAATCACACTAAAAATAGATCATAAAGAGTGGAAAGAAATTAAGATGATTTAATTAGAAATTAGAAAGATAATGTAACAAGGTCCCAACAAAGAGGAAGGAAGACAAAACTCTAGAATAACATTGCTTTCTGAGGATGTTAAGGTTTTCTATTAAAGCATATAAATAAGGGTAACAAAATTATATGTTAGTGCAATTGAGCTAGATTTGCTTGTTATGAGAAACCAAGGTTATAATAGAAGGGATGAAAAAATATTAGTTGAGAATTTGGAAGACTTATGTTTAAATTAAAGTTGGGAATTTTTTTTGTTATAAGAAACTAAGGTTATATTAGATGAGATGATAAACTAGTTAGGGAACTAGGAAGATGCACTCATGTTTAATAACTGGAGTAGTATTACAATGAAGGGAATTTTGGAATCTTATTATGATTCCTGTGGATTTTTTTGGCAAGTAACATGTCATAAATACAATGGTGATCAATTTATATGTTTTAAGCAAGCATACAATTAAAATAAATAAAGGCCATTGAATTGAAAATAAAGAATGCAAATTAACCATATATCATTAGATGAGAGTCAAATACAAATATTAGTTAGAACTAGCCTATGGTAACAACTTTAACCCAAGAAAGAAATGAATTGACATTAAAATTGAAGAAGAGTGGTAGACCTTTTTCTTCCATGTAACTCGTTCCACTCTCCATCCCATAAGAAAGAGTAGAAATTCTTCATTGAAGAGCCCCAATAAATAATTGACTCACAAAGAGTGAACATGTCATAGACAAGATTTGAACTTAAATAGCGATGATAACAATTTCTTCTCTCGTTGAGCTAGACCCAATTAATAAGAATGATATGCTTGTATAGAAACAATGGTGAAGAAGGTTGGGTAGTTTTATAAGTGAATTTATAGTAAAGAAAAATTAAAGAATGTTGGGTAGTTTTATAAGTGAATTTGTAGTAAAGAAAAATTAATATTGAAACATTTGTAAATAAAGGCGTGAGTTTGGATCTGAAGTAATGTAAACATATGAAAGTTCAACTCAAAATGTGAAGTGAAATATATGGAAATGATTACCACACAAATCTACATTTACCATAAACAAAGAGGATTAAAAGGAATGAGTTGTAAATTACTCGCCATTTAACTATCCATGCATATACACAACCATTTACTATAAACTAAGAGCATTATGTGGAACTAAACTTATAAAGTATTGTTTTGAGGACTTTCTATGGCATACACTTGATTCACCTTAAGGTATACTTCACTAGCTTATTTGTGATTAATTGGAATAAAATTGATAAGATTGATAACATATAAACACAAGTTACAATGATGGAAAGCATACAAGTTCATTTTGTTAAGTACATATTAAAATACATTGATATACTATTGTTTACTATAACTCTCCAATATATCATTCTATCGTAAGTTCATAGAACCATAACTCTCCAATATATCATTCTATCATAAGTTCATAGAATTGTTAAAAAACAAAAAAACTTATTTGTAAACAATTTATATGTTGCTCACTAATTGTCAATGTTTTAATAAAATAAATAAATAAAAGTCCAATTTCATACACTTTATATGGTGCCAACTTATTATCCATGCCTCATTGTTTTCTAGTATTTAAGTATTTATTGTCCATGCTTCATTGCTCCAAAATTTCAAAAAGATGTTAAAGAATTCAAGAATCTATTTGAAAATAAGAGAAACAAATCTCACTTGAATGGGGTGTTATATGTCGGGGCTAAAACTCTTCACAAGAACCAAGTGGAGGATGAATTGAATGTTGATGTATTGCGCATCATGGAAACAAGGGAGAATGAATAGGACAAGGTCGACACTCAGTCCTAAACCAACTCGTTCACCCTGCAAGCTTGCAAGTTATTTCATGACAAGACTAGAATCTTGTGCCATTATGGACCTAACATGTACATGGTTCTTTCAAGCATTACCTGATAGGGAAGGTCAAGGGTTCATTGCAACTAGTGCATCTCTAACATATAGCGATGGTGGGAGTCTCGTACCCAAACCTGGTCTCAGCAACTCATCTTCGATTCCACTATTCAGTTATCTCATTTGACTTGCTCTACTTCCTGGTCTACCTGTTACTAGTTCCATTACTTTGGCTCTTATCTTGCAAATTGGGATTTTTTTAAAGATAAATAAGGGTATCCTCAATTAATGTTTACTTTCATTGTGGAGCTTCATCCTCCTATTTCATAAACAAGTTCTCCCCGTGGTTTGTGCCCACTATAATTCATGTCTACCTCAGAGTCTTGTGGGATTTTCTAGTCACTACCTCTGCTATTTGAAACCCTTTTCCTTCTCTGGCTCGGGGAAATGGAAAGGCTAAGAAAAGCTCAAAAACAAAAAAACTAGCAAGAGAGGGACTCACACGAGGGCTAGATTAGAGAACAAAACTCCCATCCCCCAGAAATTACCCTGGTATGTAACTAAAGTTGAGAAAGATGCCATGAAGGAAACTAAGGATTTCCATACTAGATTATCCTCTGCAGTCAAGTAAGAGATGTCTTAAATGGAGAAATCAGTTTTGCAAAAGGAAGAGGCTATCCAAAGAGCAAATTGAGGGTGAATTTAAGGTTCGGATACATGATATAGGATTTTCTCAAACCAAGGATACAAAGATCTTCAGGTTGACAGAACTTTATTGGTTCAATAAAGAATTCTTTGCCCAAATTGTGGAGGAAAAGGTCTCCAACAGCATGCCATCCAAAAATTGGATTTAATGGATGGGAAATTTGAAGTTGTATTTAGAGAAATCTTCGACATTGAAATCATAGTTCCTAATCCCCAAGAAAATGACATGGATAATATGGAAGCTCTGAAAAGCACACAAGGATTAGAGAACACACCTTCCAACCTGATCCTAATTGAAGAAGACATATTGCCAAGAGATGAAGCTTAGAAAGGGATGGCACAATCATCACCCAACCATGCATACCTACCAAACTGAATTTTCCCTGTCTTGCTTTTTGCTCAGTTTAGGGCTATTACTCTTTTATAATGGTTAGATGTTATTTCCGAGTATGTCATTAGTACTACTTAGGATTTTATGTTTTCAATACCTTAAGGTTGCAATACTTATTTGGTTTTTAAACTATGGTTCCTCTCTGACTTGCAGTGGTCTTGGTTTCCCCAATCATAGGCCATAGCCAAACATGTTTGTACTATTTTTGGTATATTACTGATATAAGAACTAGGTAGCTTAAAAAAGGAGAAACAAATCCACTTTTGAAAAGAAAACCACTTTGAAAACAAAACAAACATTTTTTTAATGTTGTTCACCATGAAAAAGTGCCCTTTTTGCATGTCTTAAAGTTAGACAAGTTGGAGAGAAGTGGAATTGAGGTAGGAAAAGTTGTGAAGAGAAGTGGAATTGAGGTAGGAAAAGTTGTGAAGAGAAGTTGTTGAGGTAAGAAACCCTAAAATTTATTCCTTTCTTAGGTGATTCCATGACCAATTTAAGTATGAGTGCAAAAAATTGCATTAAGAAAAGTTTAGTCATGTTGAGGAGAAATAATTCAAGCACGATAACTAGAGTGTGTAAAAACAAGTTGATAACAAAGTTTTGGAAGAGTTCCAAAAATGCACACAAGGTAGCTTGAGAGAACAAGCACATAGGATGGAAGAACTCTAAAGGATAATCCAAATGGAGTCAATATGGATGCAAATTGTAATGTGTAAACAAATGGAGTCAACATGGGTGCAATTTGTAATGTGGAAACAAGAATATTTAGAGATGAAGAGTAATGGATGTGGAATAATGAGTGAATGGGTGCACAAATTGACATGGAAGAGCATAATGCAAAAAAAGGTAGTGTAGAAGGATGCTAAAGTGGCGCTAGAGGCATAAGGATCCTAGCAATCAAACATGAATCTAATAAGAGGAGGAAGTTGAAAAGCAACATAGACAACCAAGATTCGATAGATGAACAATTATGGGATTAAATAGTTACAACACACATTAAAAGAGTTGGTAGATTTAGATAGGAGTGGAGCCAAGTCTAGAGAGTTGTGTAGAGAAATGGTCAATAGCCAAATACGAGGCCTAAGAGCTATATTTTGATTTGTACATTATGTACTTTGATAAGTAATTCTATTGAGAAGTGATATAGCTCATGGAACTGTGTACTAGTTCTAAATGTGTGTAAGCATGTTTATCTATGACTACAAGTTGCTAATACTATTTATTGACCACTAATTTGTAGGTTAATGCACGAGTGAATTTATCAATTTGAGAACACCTCTTTTGAAATGTGTCACTTGGTATCAGAACAAGTTATTGACATTTTGGAAAAAAAAACTTCATTGACAAAAGGTGTTTAGAGAACAACAAAAGTGGAAGAAATGAAATGAAAAGCATATAAAACAACAATAAAGAGAAGATAATACTCACTAAGAAGGGATATAAGAGTTTTAAAATATGTAAAAAATCATATAAGAGCATCAAAACCAAAAGTAGATGAATAAAAGGAAGTCAAAGGGGATGTGATAATAAATTGTAGAAGAGCAAGAAATTAACAAAAATAAAAGAGAATTGTAGATAATACTCACTAAGAAGATGGATAGACTCTATTTAAAATATGTAAAAATCAAATAAGTGCATTAAAACCAAAAGTATATGGATAAAAGGAAGTCGAAGGAGATGCAATAATAAATGGTTAAAGAGCAAGAAATTAATAAAAACAAAGGTTTCATGCTACAAAGGAACATTGAAGGTAGAAGAGTTATTTTATTGACTCAATGAAATGTAAATATATCTCAAATTTGAGAAGATATAACACTTTTAAAGAGTGTAATTTTTTATTACAGAGTTGAATGGCCACACTAAGATTTGATGGGTTTATCTACCATGCCATCAAATTTGAATTGGATAAGAAGGTGTCAAAATGAGAATTTTTTACTCATAAATTACAAACATTGTTGAAGATTAAGAATTTTACATGAAGAAGTTCAATTATATAATTATATTAATGCTCTAGTCAACATATAACTAAAATTAACATCAAATAAAATATAAGGAAGCACATAGAAAAAATCAATAGCAAAATCAATGTAGGAAATTATCATTTTATCTTTTGATGTAGTTATATTATGTTATCTAGAATTTTTCTTTGCTAAACAAAACGATAAATTATGTGGCAATACA
>ML794953.1:87977-101548 GCA_009831015.1 Picea engelmannii
TATTTCATTTTAGTTTTTTAATATTTTATTTGATTTGGTAATTATATAAATTTGCTTTTTAATTTATTTATTTTTCTTTCTTTTTTAATTTCAATTTATTTATTTTTTCTTAGTTTTAATTTATATAAAAAAAATCAATTATATTTTTTTGCTAAATGTTTAAAAATAGTGTTATTTAACTATAATGATTTTCTATCTATTAAAGTAAAGATAAAAAAAATGTGTTAAAAATGATATTTTCCATTATATTTTAAGAAGTATGGAACCATAAATTAATTAAGTAACCATAAATCGTATTTTCAAAAATATAAATGGTAAAAAATATTTTAAGATTGAAAGAAGCATGGAAAAATGACTAAAAACATTGTTGATAAAATAAATAAATGAAAATAGATGAAAAAACAAGCATTTAAAAAAAAAGTGGAAACATTATGTATCAGAAAATTTAAAATATCAAAAAATCACCTAAAAATGGAGGGGGGTGCTACCGGTAGCACCATTTTTTAAAACGTGGTAAAAAACATGACCCCCCAAAAAACGAGAACCACGTAGAGTTCTCATTAAGTTGGTAACTGTGTTTCAAGCAAAAGAGAAGGAAGACATTATATTACAACTTTAGGTGATAAAATAAGTACCATGTTTCTTTTCGGATGAAGAGAGCAATGACTTAGGAAGGCAGATTACCCTACAAAAGGTTGAAAAAATTGTGGAGTTGATGCCAAAGGACAAAAGTCCTAGCCCTGATGGATGGACTCGGGATTTGTTTTGTCACTTCTTTTATATATTGGGTAGTGACCTGCAAGTTGTGGTTGAGGAGTCAAGGTTAACTGGAAGGGTAAGTGGTTCTTTGAATGCTACTTTTGTGGCTCTTGTCCCAAAAGAATCCAAACATGTATCCTTCAATGATTTTAGACCTATTGCATTATGCAATTTTGTTTATAAAGTTATTTCAAAGATCATTGCCTCTAGGTTGAAAGATAAATTGGCATACTGCATCTTAGAGGAGCAATTTGGATTTTTGAGAGATAGGTTAATTTTTTATGTTGTAGGTCTTGCTTAGGGATGTATGCATTCTGCAAAATCTAAAATGTTGAAATCTCTTATCTTGAAGCTGGATTTAAGGAAAGCCTATGATAGAGTCAGTTGAAACTTCCTAAGATTGATGTTGATTCAAATTGGTCTAAAATGGGAGGTAGCCTAGTGGATCATGGGGTGTGTCACTGGTGTTAATTTTGTTGTTGTTGGCCCTTGACCAAGTTTTGTGGAAACATTGGTCATGTTTGACCACTTTTGGGACTTCGACAAGCTGGTCGAAGATGGAGCGCCCAGGCGGAGCTGAGATCATGGGATCTCACTCATTTTGTGGGTTTGTGGACCCAGCAAAGGGTTTTAGGATTTATGTAACAGGTTATGGGATGTCGACCCATGGGTTTACCCATGTTTAGGCCCTTTTGTAAAAGTATATATAGGAAGGAATGTAATGTAGAAAGTGCTACTAGTTATTGATCGGCTTAGTGCATGACTAGTTGGTTTTGTGCAAGAGTATGTTAAGACCTGCGGAGCTAAGTGAAAGTGTTTTGTAAGTTGCTTTGTGCACGGACGTTGTATGTAAGGCTCTGTGCCTTGACCTGATTTTGGGAAGGAGGATCTGGTGCGCAGCGCACAGATCTCCTGTCCTCTGCGAGGTTGGGCTCTGTGGCTTTGTGCACAGGAGCATATGAATGTAAGAAGATTGAAGACTAATAAAGAAGAAGACAAAGTTGGTGGACGTAGCCCCACACTGGGGTGAACCATGTATATACCGTGTCTTGATATGCTTTGTGCGATGTGAGTTATGTTGTTTATCTGCTTAGTGTTGTTGTTATAATGTATCATGAATGCATCTGATGTGGTTTCTTAGTGCTTACTGGTATTAAAGATAAATGAATGCTAGATATGATTTAATGCTATGTGCTAAGTGATGGAAAATGCTTGATCTGTATTATCACTGCGCTGATCTGTAATAAGGGTTTAACCTGCGATGTGAATGAGGATCAAGAATGCATGCATACTGTTGTTTAAGCGTTTTGTTAAGTGTTGTAATCACATATCTGTGTCCCAGCTTGGTTGTAGACACCTGAGTCCTACAACCCCCCCTGCCTCTACCTCAGGTGAGACTTCATCTTCTTCGCAGGTGTTGTCGAAAGGGTCAGTAGTTAGGGTTTTGTTGGTGCGTTGTTGAAGCATTGAACCCTGGGTCTGCCCCTATGCCAACAAATGGTTATGTTGCTTGGACCTGAAACTGTGATTGTTGGGAACTCAAGAAAAGAGAAAGCTTTGTGATCTGTTGTTGTAGTGTGCAGTATTCTACCTGACTTGTGGAGTTCCGTGCTAGGAAAGAAACCTGATCTGGAGGAAAGAGGTAAGATCTTAAAGCTTTGTGCTCTAGTAAGGGTAAGATAAGTGAAATTTTTTATTTCGGAAGTATGAATCTAGGTGTGATTGATAGATTTTGTCCTAGAGCTAGGGAACAGTTAGAAGAAAGAGTTGATCTGAATAAATTTGATAGAAATAGAGAAAGATATGGTATTCCTTTGCATAGAAAGAATTTTTGGACTAACAAGTGGATGCAGGAACCTAGAAATAATTTTTGCAGATTGCAGGTCCAGCATTGTGATCCCAGTGCGCAGTACAGGAGAGGTTGGGGATCGTTTAAAAGAAAGAGAGGTTTAACAATGCGTTATAATTGCAGAAGACTGGGGCATCTTGCTAAAGAATGCCCTGGTACAGGTCCTATTTGTCTTTGTTGTAAAGCTATTGGTCATGAGGTTGAGGATTGCCCAAGGATGATTGCTAAAGTTGAAAATATGAACATGAGACAAGAAAACTATAAAGAAGGTCAAGAGACTAAGGATATGTTAAAGAATCATACAGAAAAAGAGTCAGAGACTATGTTAATATAGTTAAAAGAAGTAATGGATGATCAAAGAGACATCAGTTTACCAGAGATCCTGAAAGAAAAACAATGCATAGTTACAAGAATAGAAGACTTCAACATCGACTATGTATTGGATGATGAAACACATGTGAACATTATGCCAACAAGCAATTGGGAAATTTTGGGAAATCCTACTATGGTAACTGCATTGGGAAGAAAGGTTTGTTTAAAGGAAAAATGATAACCCTATGTGGAAGAGTTACTAATATACCTATGATTGCTCATGAAACATCGACTGAATAAGAATTTGAAGTCATTAAATTTGTTGAGAACAACGCCCATTTCCCACTCTTGTTGGGAAAGACTTGGATTGAGAAAGAACAGATAAGAAGGAAAGCAGAGGAGGAAGCCACAAAACAAAAAAAGCAAGAACTAAGGGATCTCATAGCTAGAAGAATAGATCGACTGATAGAAGAACGAGAAGTTGAGTCAAAGCAATAGAAGGAAATAGAATTAGTTGTTGAGGTTGAAAGAGCACAAAAAGGTTTGATGGACCTATCCATGCAAGAAGAAAGTATGTCCACCCATGACCTAGTAAGCAAAGAGGTATTACTTTTGAACCCTTTGAGAGCACGTCAGCAGTGCAAAGTCACTATGCTAAGAGAAGATAAGAATAAGAATAGAAAGAGGAATCCAGAGACTCAGATCACAGGAAAGAAGGCAAGAAAGCTCAGTAAGAAGAAATCCAAGTTACAAAAACTATAGGAAGTTCCAGTGAAGACTTCGCAGATAGTAGGCTTGTAGGCCTTTAACCTCGCTGGAACAATAGAACCACGTAGAATGGGACTTCACCACGGCGAAGCTATATGACCGTTGGAGGTGCCCCGACCATTAGAATAACGCCTCAGAATGGCTAGAAAACGTAGTTATGAGCAAATGGACCGTTGAGACCACGCCATAACGGACTGATTCACATTGATGGATGCATTCCTGCCCGTTGGAGGAATCTGTTACGACGCTTTCTTATTTAACCCATCGAACGCTGCATCGGGACCACTTTTTTCCACCCAAGATTATCTGAGCTAACTGAGAATCGATTGTATACCACATTGTACTTTCTAGACCTCGCCATCCATGTGATTACCTCGCTTTTCCATTCGCCTACCCGCTTTATTTGGTTACAAGTGTGAATGTCGGGCGAACATAGTGCATTAGAGAAGTCCATGGAGGAAATTCTTGTGGAGCTCATGGCTGAGAAAGTTATGTCTGTAGGAATACAGGCATCGTCGACTGGAGGATTGCAAGCATCCCCTTCGACTGGACATCACTCTAGTCGTACTACTAAAAAGAGAAGCAAACACCACGATGATCTGGCTAACGCAAAGAAAATCACGTTGGTCTTGCCAGACTACATACCGCCTTTGGCTGGCACGGTGAACTGCAACAATATCCCATGATACTTTGAGTATATGTTGATCACTGCGTACATCCCGAAGGGGATACACGTAGTTGGACCCCAGTTAGGACACATCCTAGCCTTGAAGAACAACGACTTTAACCTTGGAGACAGGAAGAACTATGCGATGCTCGCGTCGCATCGGTATTTGATGAAGACGACTGGGAAGAAGTCGCAGATAGTCTCCCAGTCATGGATAAAGGAGCTCGCGTAGTCCACGATCCTGAATGTAATGAAGATCCCTCACTTTGGCCAACATCAGGAGGTTAACGCTTGCGTTAAACTCCTCTTGTCGTGCTATCACGGAGGATATATATGGCTCGAAAGGCGTGTCACTAGATTCGACATTGATCCACCTCATCACAGGATTGAGCATGCAGGGACCAGACCCTCAACAATTCTACCCAGGGAAGACTTCAGATCGCTCCCTGACACAATGCATAAAGGAAGATTATGGCGATGTAGAAAAGGGAAAGTGAGGCTACAAGGTAGCCTCCATCCAGGATGGCACAATGCACCTCACTTGTCAGCTTATAGCTGGCAAGCTCATCAGAAAGAACCGTCCCACGCAAGTCATAGGATTCGTAGTAGACCTCGCAGGGAAGTGCGTAGAAGGAATGCAAATGAACTAGGTGAGTTACCTCATCAATGAGCTGGAGAATGACTGTCGTGAAGCACAAGATCAGGGATATGAGTTTCATTTTAGCTGGTTCCTGGTACTAATCACATTTGTCGCTTGGCAAATGCCAGAAAGAGCGACATTTCCAGAAGTTTAGCCATCAGAGTCGTTGGCCGCGAGGTTCTCCACCCTATGGTACACGAATGACATGTCAAAGGAGTGGGAGTTGAACGCTATCTTCCATGCCTACTACCAGCAGTTGAAACGTGCTATTGAGGCATTTCCTCGAATGGCACCGAACACACTACACCAATACAGACCACTAGTGAAGTTCCACGCAGATCGACATTTTATCTACATCATTGCGCTAAGGGATGAGAGTAAGGAGGAGTTGCAGTCCTATTATAAATTGATCGATGAAGATATGCAGGAGATCACCAAAGGATGGCCAACAGAGTTCCTTGTACTGGTCGAAGATGCAGACCTCTCCATTCCTGACATTATCGGAAGTCCCTTGGTCACCCGGGTCGAGCATGATGGACAAACTAGCATGAAGAAAAAGAAGAAGGAGGAGGAAGTGAAGAACATAGAAACTGATGAGGAGGAAAACGCCTCAGAGGAAAGTATGCATGATTCACCCGCGGGAGGAGGAGGATACGAAGTGAACCAAGAAGAAGGAGAGGATTAAGGAGAAAAGCAAGTCAAAGGCGAATTTACACCACCGAAAGATCCTCCTATCGAGGCTGAAACATTGAAGAAAAGGAAGGTTTCTCCGTAGAAACCCTCAGTAAGAAAGAAGACCCGCGCCAATAAACCTCAGTCGAAGAATGTGCGCACAGTGGATGATGTCGATCTCATCATCACAGTCGTGGAGGACGCTTCAGAGGATATCTTGCGTAGTCATTGTAGTTGAGAAAATGAAGAGACCGCAGGAGCAATGCGCAGTCCAGTAGCAGATTACTACCATCTAGAGCAGATTCATGGAAGTTACACAGAGGCTACAACCAGTGCAGGACGAAGCTTGCATGATTTTTGAAGAGATTGACGGACAAGTATCACAGCTAGACCAAGTGGTTGTGACAGTGGAACAATGCCTGGAAGGGCCTGTTACAAATCAAGTGATTCAGGAGTTCGTCGAGCAGGAAGCTCTGGAGAAGCAGCAAGTCGAGGCAGCTCGAGCTAAGCTCAAGGCCTTTGAAGCAGCGTTGCCCAAATCTGAGTGACTCAGGACGAGTCACATGTGACTGTTGGGGGCCTATTGGCCCTTGACCAAGTTTTGTGGAAACATTGGTCATGTTTGACCACTTTTGGGACTTCAATAGGCTGACGAAGATGGAGCGCCCAGGTGAAGCTAAGATCGCGAGATCTCACTCATTTTGCGGGCTTGTGGACCCAACAAAGGGTTTTAGGGTTTATGTAACGGGTTATGGGATTTCGTCCCACGGGTTTACCCATGTTTAGGCCCTTTTGTAAAAGTATATATAGGATGTAATGTAATGTAGACAGTGCTACTAGTTATTGATCAGCTTAGTGCATGACTAGTTGGCTTTGTGTAAGAGTATGTTAAAACCTACGGAGCTAAGTGTAAGTGTTTTGTAAGTTGCTTTGTGCAAAGACATTGTATGTAAGGCTTTGTGCCTTGACCTGATTTTGGGAAGGAGGATTTGGTGCGTAGCGCGCAGATCTCTTGTCCTCAGCAGGGTTGGGCTCTGTGGCTTTGTGCACAAGAGCATATGAATGTAAGAATATTGAAGACTAATAAAGAAGAAGATGAAGTTTGTGGACGTAGCCCCACACTAGGGTAAACCACGTATATCATGTGTCTTGATATGCTTTGTGCGATGTGATTTATGTTGTTTATATGCTTAGTGTTGTTATAGTGTATGATGAATGCATCTGATGTGGTTGCTTAGTTCTTACTGATATTAAAGATAAATGAATGCTATATCTGCTTTAATGATATGTGCTAAGTGATGGAAAATGCTTGATCTGTAATATTACTGTGTTGATCTGTAATAAGGGTTTAACCTGCGATGTGAATGAGGATCAATAACTAATGCATATTGTTGTTTAAGCATTATGTTAAGTGTTGTAATCACATATATGTTTCCTAGCCTAGTTGTAGACACATGAGTCCTGCAACCCCCCCTGCCTCTACCTCAGGTGAGACTTCATATGCTTCGCAGGTGTTGCCGAAAGTGCCGGTAGTTAGGGTTTTGTTGGTGCGTTGTTGAAACGTTGAACCCCGTGTCTGCCCCTGTGCCAAAAATTGTCTTGGTGAATGGCTCTCCGACTGAATTTTTTAAAATCTATAGAGGCTTAAGGCAAGGTTGTCTGCTTTCTCTGTTGTTGTTTCTTCTGGTGGTGGAAGGCTTAAGTAGGATGATGAAGAAGACAAGTTCAAAGGGCAAGTTTTTTGGGATTAAGGTTACAAAGGGGGTAGCCATAACCCACTTGCTTGTTGTTGATTATGTGGTGATTTTAGGGGTTGGCTCTGTAGAGGAGTGGAATGTTCTCAAGCAATTGTTATATGTGTTTTTTCATGCCTTGGGCATGGAGATTAATTGTTAAAAATCATGCTTTCCTTATAATAATATTGAGGAGGAGTTGTTGGTAAATCTTGATGAGATTTTTGGAATACCTATAGCAAACATGGATCATGGAATGAAATATTTAGGGTTTCTATTGAAACCAAATGACTATTGGGTTTCTGATTGGACTTGGCTTCTTCAGAAGATTGAAAAGAGAATTGGACATTGGACATTCAGGTGGCTTTCTTTGGGTGGTAGAATGGTTCTAATTAAATCAATACTTCAAAACTTGTCATTTTTTTGGCTCAACTTAGCAAAGGTTCCATCTCAAGTTAAGCATAATATTCGACAGATTTTTTCCAGGTTCCTTTGGAAGGGAGCTAGGAAGAATTTGGGCTTTCATTTAGTAAGTTGGGATATGATTTCTAGGCCAAAAGTCTTGGGTGGTTGGGGTCTTTGTAACATACATTGGTTTGCCCAAGCGTTGGCTTTTAAATTTCTATGACGGGGTATGTTTGGTTCATGACTGTGGAGTAAAGTGATGGTTAAGAAGTATTTAAAGGGAGAGGATGTGATCTTGTAGCTACATGCTGAGAAATACAAATTTAATGTTGCTTCAAACTTTTGGAGGAATTTCATGGATACAGTGCCCATGTTGAAGAAATGGATAGCGTGGTCAATAGGCAATGGAGCTCGGGTTTTGATTGGGAAGGATCCCTTTGTAGGAAGTGGATCCTCCTATAAGTTATCGACTACTCTCATTCAACATTTAAAGGCTCTGAAGGTATACTCTCTAGCTCATATTGGACAATCCTCTTTGTTAAATGCATCGAGTTCTCAGGATTGGTTATCCTCTGAAGATCTCAGTCTAGGCGAACTGTCCATGGAATGGAATTTTCTCTTGTTGGTGTTGAGATGTAGTGGGGTTACTCTTAACAAAGAGGAGGATTCTCTTGTTTGTACTTGGAACCAATCCAAAGGATTTGTGACTGTGAAGTTGGTTTATGAAGCTTTGGTCACACAAAATGTGGTGGTGGATCAAGAGTGGTGGCACAGAGCCTTATGGAAATCGCAGACTCCAGTCAAAATTATTATTTTTGCTTGGTTATGTCTGCATGATCGTATTCTCATTGGGGAGAACTACAATCTTAGGGGTGGAGTTGGGCCTTCGACCTGCATTTTATGTTTAAAAGATGAAGAGACTACAAAGCATTTGTTTGTGCACTGTGAGGTTACTCAGTGTATCTGGAAGGAGGCTTGTGCTCAATTAAGGATTAATGGAAAATGGGATTTATCGACCTTGAATGGAAATTTGCAGTATTGGTTTCTGACCTTTTCGACGAATAGGGTGGCTCCTTTCTTTATTCTATGGGGAATTTGGTGTTACGGGAACAATGTTTTGTTTGAGAATATGTTCCGAAATGATTTTGGTTTATGTTCCAAGATTGTATTGGCAATTAAGGAGATGTCTTGTGCTATTGGGGGTGATAATATTGGTTTTCTTATGAACGATGTTTATTTTGGGGAGAGGCCTTTAGGATTCTTTGATGGAGCTGCTAGTGGTGGTGAATGTGGTGTTGGAATTGTTTTAAAACTAAGTGGGATCTATTTATATAGAGTGCAACTTGTTGTTGGTTCAAGTTTTAATATTAAAGATGAGTTGATTGGATTGTGGGGTCTCTTAAAATTTGGATTGATATGTCATATTGCAGAATTAATGGTGGTGGGAGATTCCAAGGTTGTATTGGACTGGTTTGCTAGAAAGTCACAATTGAATGCTCTAAACTTACAGCCTTGGATGAAGAAGATCATAGATCTCAAGAAGAATTTTAGTTGGTTAAAGTGTTTTCATGTTCATAGACAGTTCAACTCAATGGAATATTATGCGTCAAAGCAAGCTCTAGGGAAGCAACTCGACTGGTTGTTGTTTGAAGAAGTCATTGAAGACTCTGTGATCAGCTTTGGTTCTTTTTTCATTTTCTGAAGTGTTTTGACAGTTGGTTTCCTACTGTAGTTCCTTTTGTATCGAGACTGATTTTTGTGTTTTGAAATAACATAATTTAGTCTATGTAATAGTGATATGATTGTATTATGTCAATTGATGTAAAAGCCCATGTTTTTTGAGCTTAGGCATTTTAGATGATAGAAAAAATTTTGTTTTTTTTGGGACGATGTATGGTTGACAGTTGCAGTCATGTCTTATGACTCCTTATGTACTAGAAAGTTTCTTTTGATTCAATATGAATAGCATTGAAACTACTTTTTTTCGTTGTGAAAAAAAAAACTCTAAAAGAAGATACTATCATTCAGAAAGAAAATATGCTAACAATGGTGCAGACAGACAAACACCATAAACAACATAACTTTCAAGCATACAGAAAAAAATAAAAAATAAAATAGTGAGCAATCCTAATATGAATTTCTCATTTAAGTGAAAACACTATTGAACATAAGAAATCTATTAAATGATTGTGCACAAGCAATTGATAGATGGCAATCACCAATAAGGGGTCATCGCTTCGAATCTCATGGGGTCATACTATTCTCGCATAAAAGAGAACCTGCTACAAAGGGTGAATGCAACCATGAGCCTTTTTTAATTCCATAACCTCAATACTCAATATGAATACCTGGTAAATTTTCAAGGCATGTTGTAGATAATGATCTTTTGATAGTATGCAAAGAGGCCTTTCGGGAAGGTACATTTTCCGAGGTTTCAAAATATAATTTAATTGGGATAAATCCTTGGAATTCGACTAGAAATACAATTCATAGTTGGTACCCTATCACTACTCGAATGTATCTTGAAAAATATTTGTACAAAGTGTATTTGGATACAGAGTATTTGAACAACATCCCAATTTCCTTGGATAATTCTAGGCCTTTTTAGAACATATAACGATAATGAAATAAACACTATAAGTTTCTGGTGAAATAAAAAAACAGAGTTATGAAAACTCAAAATGACCATTCCATTTTGAAATCCACTCGGCTAAGATACAAAGATTTTTAATACATAATTCTCAAGTTTTGACTATCACTCTGATTCCCATGTAGAATAGTTGTGAGAACTGAACTAATATGTATAGGTTATGTTGTCTTCCTAAAACCATAGTCAGAAAGACTTGTAACCACAATCGATTGCCTGAAATTGATGTGGATAAATGGAGAATTAAATATTCAGAACTTCAATCTGACAGGCAGAGCATAAATACATTTATAATTACCAAACAAATTTAAAATCCATGTGCATAGGCGGAAATAAACTTGTATGTTCTAAATTGCATACCAATAACCAACTGAGTGAGTGATTTCCACCCAACCATAGGAAATCCACAGTGGACGCCACCCCCTAGTCGGGCTATGATACCGCCAGGGTGAACCAGGGATAAAACAAACTTTGAAATTTGTATTCAAACCAATGATTTTGACTGTTGATTTCTTGACAATAGAGTAGCACTAAGGCACCCACATACCTGCCCCACACAACAAAAGGAGCACCTCCTTCTTTGTTTTCCAGTACCTCATAAATTAAGGTACTGGTTGCTATCTAAAGTTTCAACAAAGTTCTCCATGGTTTCTTCATTTTTTCACAAGGCTACAAACTTCCATTCATGGTTGGTTGGTCTATCATGGGCTTGTTTTCCTGTTTTTCAATGTTTACGTCTCCAAACTCTTTCTCGCTCCTTTTTCTAATAACCCTCCTCTCCCCATTCGAATTTTCATCATCCATAATGGCTAGAGAATTCAAACTCAACTTCTTTTCCTAGTTCCAAGAATGTAGGGGAGACAATTTGCTAAATTTTAGGAGTTGTGGCTTAGATTGAGGAATGTGTTTCCTCCACTCCTTTTGAATCCTTTTTGCTTTGAATTTCAAATTTGAAAATGGGTGAGCGTTCAAGATTGCATAAGGTAGTTGATTTAGGCATAACCCTACTTAGGCCCCATCACCTTCCCCTCTTGTGATATCATGACCCCTATAGGTGCTCAAGCTCAATTGATCTTGGTATTTTTATTTATTAACTACAAAACAAAAAGATGTACAATATTCACAACACTATGGTATGGTGTTAATGTAGTATAGTTATAAACTATCCATGCAAAATATTTAAGCATTTAATTACAAATGATTCCAAGAGTAAAATTTGGGATATTAGAACAACAATCCCCATTTTTAGGTTTAGACAACATTTATTATATTAACTCAGGGAATGACAATGATATTTCATATTTGTACTTCTCTTGACTTTAATGTAGTGGACTAGATCGAGTGGTTGAGTACTGTGAATTATAAGCAAGAGGTCGTGAGGTCAATTCTGTGGGTTGGCTACCTCTGTGAATATTGTGGGTCTCACTCGATGTCCCCATTGGGTTATGTTACCAAAACCGCAATCGCTCGATTTTCCCTGGGTACCATCTTTAGAATGAAGGGAAGTGTAGGGGAAAAAATGGAATTTCATCAAAAATGTTATAGAATGGAAGATATTACTGCCTTTAATTGTATTATGGAGTATTAAAGATTGTATATTCATTTTTTACACATAATACATATCTGTAGTTTTAATTGACAACCAATATGATTCTTTTCCAAGAAAAACCTTGTGGGGAAATTCAATCGATGCTTCCCCAAATTTGTGGATAGCATTTTAAGTAAACATGTTAATCTAAATTTGTGCACCTCTCCTAGGGGGGATTTGGACCAGGTACTTTTTGACATGGAACTTGTTAAATGCTTAGCAACATTGGGAACAACCAGTTGAGCTTACCTATTGAGATTAAAATGTTGGGAACATATTGTCTACCCTCAAGCCTTTAAGCGAAAGAAATATTTTTGGTACCTTGCCAACCTCAATACACTCACAAGGGGAACCTTAGCAGGGAGGATAACCTTCTCCTCTTAACCACCCAACTAGACCCATTAGACTTATTGACAATCAACATACTTAATTGATAAACATATGCATTTTTTTGTATTTATTATTTTTAAATAATTGCATGAATAAATTTTTTTAAGTTTTAATTAATAATCCTACGTGAAAATAAAATATGCATTCCTCCTTACTTTGAAGCGTGCAACAAGCACCTACATTCAACTGTCAAAACGAGGAAGTATATAAGGAGGTGGCTAAGTTAAATGAGGAGGCCTAGTTGGAGGACAAAGGTAAGAGGCTAAAAGGCATCCCTTCATGTGATTTCCCTCTTGAGGATCCTATGAAGACTAAGGAAGTGGAACCTTCTACAAGAGCACTCTGGAAATGATGTGGAGCATTAGATCCTTTGTAGCCTCGATTCTAGTTGCACAAAAGAAGTTTTGAGATCCAGTGGCAGATCTTCTACCATACTTGGAGATGACCTTCAAACCTCTTTCTAAGGAGCTCTGCAAATAGAAAAGGGAGATCACTCAAGTAAAAGCACTCTTGTTGCATGACACTAGAGGAAAAAGTAAGGTTGACAAAGGCAAGGCTGGAGAATAGTAAGGTAGTCTATATGTACTCCTTATGTATACTAGCTATTATTATGGTGTATTATGGCATGCTAGGCTACTATGATAAACATACTAATAACAACACATTCCCTAATAATTTATGTCTCTAGTTTCAATGTTACTTTGCAATTTTGTATGCTTCATACTTTTATTCAGTTTTGCATTCTTATAATCATATGGATTGATGGTTTTTTAATCATTCACATACTATTCCCTCTCATATTGTTGTATTTTACCCTTTTAAAATAAAACTACTTACTCGAATTCATTGCAACATGTCACTAACGAGAATAGAACATGAGTGGGGATGATCATAATCAATCCTCCCAACCACCCAAGCTAAACCCAATTGACAAGTATAAGTTTAATCTATATTTATATGTCAACACATAATTTTAGTTAAAATATAAGTTTAATCTATATTCACATGTTAATACATAATTTTAATTTTAATTAACAAGTTGTTTTAATTTTTAATTAATAACATATATATTTTTTATAATTTTAATTCATAATATTATTTGAACTTTTTAAAGTTTTAATTGAAAATAATATAAAAACAT
>ML794953.1:101656-137145 GCA_009831015.1 Picea engelmannii
ATATATATATATATATATTACATGTGGTTCATGACACCAAAGACCAATACTCGCTACGTCCACATAAAACCCCCTCGAAATCTGCGAGAGAACGTGGGGAGGCCGAGCATATTCTGAATATTGGGGACTGAACAACAAGAGTATCTTATAGACCCATTTAAGGGCATCACATGTCACTTACAAGGAATTGAACCTAGGTGGGGAGGATAAGAACCATTCCTCCCAACCACCCAAGCTGCATCCAATGGAATTATATATATATATACTGGGAAATTTATATATTAAAAAACACTACATCAAAACTACAGAATAATTACATCCAGGTCTAGTTCTTACTAGCTTTGGATTTTAAGCAAAATTTACAGCTCTTTATTCGGCAAATACACAAAATACTTATGTCCACAAAAAACTTCATTCCAATATTTCTTACATGAGTAAAGATTGACAAATTGTTAACATAATAAAAGACAAAAATATTGTATGACTAAGTTGGATTATGGGCCCTTGGATCAGGTGGTTGTGGTGGCTAACAATGCCTTTGTCACATGGAAGGTGGAGGCTTGCTCAATGTCCCTTGTCTAGAACCTTCCCTTGGTGAGTGATGAGGAAGTACGCAGACATTATGGCAATTTGTGGGAGTTCGATGGTTGTTCAGTGCCAGGTGAGGGTTATGGCCCTAAACAAGCATGACTCAGAGGGATCTCCTAATGGTACCACCGACATCAACAATTGGTATGGGTCGAGGGTATTTGAGTAGAAATATATGAAGACAATGATGAGTATGGGTGGCATGAGCCATTTTATTAGCAGGTTATTTAACTGGTTACCAACATACGTTGGCCCTTCAGTTACTAAGACCATTGTCATTTTCTCTATCTTTACAAATGGAACTACATTCATCCCTATCCATCTAGTCTTGCTTATCACTCACAAGCTATGTGTGTGTGTGTGCACTCTAGTTTAATCCATCTTGTGCTCACTTTGTTACCTGTCCTCCTGGTTTCCCCTCTTCTACTAAAGCTTGAGAATCCTAAATTCTACAGGGTATTTGAAGTTCAAAGATATTCCTATCCTCTTAGGCTTTGGTTACTAGTGGTTAAAGTTTGGAGGGCCACTTGTTCCATTTAGGCATCTCACCTACTCAGAGCTTTGGGTCTAACTGGTTGGTTCTTTCACTTGGTGGTGGTTTCTTGTGTTGTCTCGAACCTGCAAGGTGTGGGTCCTGTGAGATTAAAAGGGGGTTAGAACTTTGCTATTATTTATTTGGACTTGGACGACGAGGATGGAAGATATACCCAAGGCCTAGACCCCTATATCAAGCATGCGTGTTGCAAGGAGGAAAGGGAAGGACAATGCTTCAACCAACAAGCATGCCATGCTTGACTTTAGGGGTACTGGTGCGAAAAGGGTGGAATTACAGGCACAAAAACAATACCATAAGAACATTCACCATCATATTCAACAAGCAAGTGATGAATTAGTGGATTCAGTCAAACAAAGACGTAATCAGAATCCCAAGAAAAAAAATAGAGATGAATTTTAGTATTGGGTCGCAGACATAGGATTTTCCGAGTCTCGAGATACTAAAGTGTTTAGGGATATGGAATTTTATTAGATATCCAAGACTCTGGCTGTAACCACATTAGAGAATTAGGGGCATCAGAATCCAGAAACTCGAGATAGACTATGAAGTTCGAAAATTTGGGGTCTGAAACCTTCCGGGGCCATTTTGAGGCATCAAATGAAATTTTGGGGGGTTAAACTTTTCCATCGTAGTTTGTACCTTGTGACATTATTCTACACATCGAGAACTTTCCAACAGTGAAAAAATCGTGTCAATCAGAGCTTGTATGCAAAATTTATGCCTCCTGCAAGTTGACCTATTGTGTTGACCACCATGGTACAAGAGGATGCCACGTCAACACTCGTTACTCACACATATGGGACTAGCCACGTATGTAATTTCAAGAAGAATCTAGAAGGTCCAAAACCCTATCACAATTGAGGGTTGAGGAAGTCAAAAACCTACCCATAGATGGCTATCGAGCTATGTTAAATATTGAGCCACTAGGAGGAGAAGGGGTTCCATTATTTTGCATTGTATATTGTTCCATAGCTAAGAAAAAAATCTAAGAGTGGTATTCTATGAGAATAATAGAGGAGGAGAGATTATGTAGTAGCCATAAATGCCAAAATTCAAAGGCAACTCCACAGAGAGTGCCTCTTTTTTGTACTTGCGTCATTTCTATACCAGAGAAAAGAGAGTAGAGCAACCTCGCCTTCTAGCTGGGTTTTATCCCATTTTGGATTTCCCAGTTCATATCTTGTGTTTATTTGTGGATGGTGTGTGTATTTATTTATGTTCTTTTATTTTCGTATTTGAACTATTTCATATGTTTTTTTAAGAAGAAAACCAGTAATCAAGAGTCTGAGATCTAATGGAAAAATAACGTTAATAATAAAGATTTAAGTTATTTATCAAATATGTTGTGACGAACCATTCCAATGGAATGTCCATGACAGTTTACAAATCATATTGGTATTAGAGCAAGTTTTTCTTTTGGGTATTTGTGGGAAGTTACAGGATTCAAGAATCAACTAAAAGAGAAGTTGCAAAAACCCTAGCCATGGCGGATGAGTATGTTCATAATAACCCTCGATATCCAGCATAAGAGATATTTGAGAGGTTGGATTTGAGAGGTTGGAAGCGCAAGTCACCGACGTCGGTCGCAATATGAACCTCCTCATTGTGGCTCTAGCAAGCAAGCTCGGAAAGTTTGGAGATGATGGAGGCTCTAACTCAAAGATCAAATCGGAGGGGAAATCGGGAGATTCAGAAGACTCGGGAAAGGAGTCGTGAAAATAATCTAAGAAAGAGAAGTCAAGTTCAAATATAATGAACCATTCACAGTCCATATTCAAGATGAAAGAAAAAGTGGACATAAATCCAAACCAAGGTGAGATCCATGCATTAAACTGAATCATTGGTTGCAACAAATAGAATTTTATTTTAGTGTTCACCTATAGATGAAGAGCAAAAGATTTCATTTGCTAGATTGAAGTTAGAGAGTCGTGCTTTAACCTGGTGGTAAATCCATACAAAAACACTTAGGCTTGAGGGTGATCAGCTAGTAACTATGTGGGAGGACTTCAAAACCCTCATTAAGTCCCAATTATACCATATCAGGTATGTAGAGGACCAATGGATTTGGTGGCACTACTTCAGGCAAAGGCAGGAGCAAAGTGTACATGAGTACACCACTGAGTTCATAAAGATGGCCATCATGTTGGGTATCTCTTCCAAGAACCCATATGTACTCCTCAAGTATCTGGGGGGTTTACACAGTCATATACGAAAGCAGGTGATTCTCTTCAATCCGAGGACAATGGATAAGGTGTGTGTACAAGCACAATACCTGGAAAACATAGGCCAAAAGAAGGGGAAATCAAGTGGTTTGAAGAAGAAAGAGCACCAGGAAGCTTCCAAGGAGGGGAAGAAGAAGTGGAAAGGGGGGAAATATAAGAAGACAATGACCACTACACATCAATGAAAATATCCTAGCAACCATTGCAATCATTGCAACATTGATGGCTAGACCGAGGAAAAATGTTGGAAACTACATTTAGAGATGAACCCGAAGAACCACAAGAAGGATGGAAAGAAAAAGAACCTTCTAGCCATAGATTCAAGAAATCAGGTTGAAATTAGCTCGGATATGGATGAAAATATTGTCTGCACATCTGTGCAGAAGGAGGTGAATCTGAGTAGCCTTCATCACCAAGAAGAGAAGGAGATACTAAGGTCTTCCACATTAATATTCATGTTAAGAAGACCAAGATAGATTCTTTTTTCAACTCTGGTTCATAGGCTAATCTCATAGCAACAGATCTGGTTAACAAGCTTGGATTGGAGGTTCACGATAACCCTATCCCCTATCCATTGGGTTGGGTAAACAAGGATGCAGAGACAAAGGTAACGAAAAAGTGTAAGGTTAAATTTGCTATAAGTGTTGATTTTATTGATGAAGTGGAATTGGATGTAGTACCCCTTGATGTATGTGGATTAGTGTTTGGAATCCCCTACATGTATATGAGGGATGCAATCTTCATGCGAAGAGCCAACCAATATTGATTGATCAAGGATAGGAAGTCCTACATCATTAACGCACATAAAGGAAAGTCAAATATCTCACTGATAAGTGTCAACCAAGCCAGTAAGTTGATTAGTTCTAGTAAGAAATATGTTTTTCTTTTCTTAAGATAAAAGCAGTCTGATGATGAGTCAATGAGATTGAAGGAATCCCTGGAGGGGTGTACTAAATAACAGAAACATCAATTGGAGGATTTTATATAGGAATACAAAGGAGTGTTCAAGGAGCCTAAAGGGATACCACCCAAGAGGGATGTGGAGCACGAAATACAGTTATTTCCAGACTCCCCATTATTGAATATTGGGCTCTACATACAGTTTGTTCTAGAAGCAAATGAAGTGAAGAAGTAGTTGCAACAATTGTTGGAGCAGGGTGTGATTCAACCAAGTACCTCACCTTGTGGGTCACCCATCATAATTGTACCCAAGAAGGATAGTACTTGGAGAATGTGCATCAATTACAGGGCGTTGAACAAGATTACATTGAATAATCGATACCCTCTGCCAAGGATCAATGATCTATTGGATCAACTCCAGCATGCCAAGTACTTCACTAAGATGGATTTGGAATCAAGATATCACCATGTATGAGTCAAAGAAGAAGATACTTGGAAGATTGGATTCAAGACAAGGTAAGGTTTGTATGAGTGGTTGGTTATGCCATTCGGTTTATGCAACACACCAACAACATTTATGAGACTAATGAATCATGTTTTACACCCTTATCTAGATTCATTTGTTATTTTTTATTTGGATGATATATTCATTTATAGTTCTACCTGGGAGGAGCACATCTCACATCTTATGCAGGTGTTAGAGACTCTTAAGAAGAACTAGTTGTTGTCCAATCTCGATAAATGTGAGTTTTCTCAACAGTATTTGGTGTATTTTGGGTATGTGATTGGTGGAGAGGAGCTCAATATAGATCCCGCAAATATGGTGGTCATCATGAAATGGTCAGTTACTGCAAATTTCACTAAAGTTAGGAGTTTTTTGGGGGAAACGCAATACTTGTGGAAGTTCATAGCTTCATTTTCAGCGGTAGTTGCACCACTCCATGCCATAAAAACCAATGGTAAGAGTTTCCAGTGTGTGAAGAATCAAGAAAAGGCCTTTGATGAGATGAAAATTAAGATCATTCAAGAACTAATGCTTGCACTACAAAACTTGTAGAATCCCTTCGAAGTGGAGAGAGATGAAAGTGGGTATGCCATGGGAGAAGTATTGATGCAGGGAGGAAGGCTCGTTCATGGGGAGGTTCTCAACTACCCTACCTACGACAAGAAGCTCTATGCCTTGGTACAAGTTGTCAAAAAGGGGAAGCATTATCTGATGGGAAAGGAGACCATCATCCAAACAGATCACCAACCACTATAGTATTTACAGGCCCAGAGTAAGCTACAACAAACCATGCATTTTTTTACAACAATTTCATTTGGTCATAAAGTATAAGAAGGGTAGAAAAAACAAGTTAGCAAACATGCTTTCACGACCACCCACATCTAAGATTACAACTTTGGGAACTTTGATGCACATGGAGCCTTTTGCCCATGATGCATACAAAGAGGCATACACAAAATATGAGGACTTCAAGGAGGTGTTTCAGCAGCTTTGGGGACAAATTCATATCGAAGAAGGTGATGGAAAGGATGACTATCATTTCCAAACTGGTTTACTCTACAAGCTTGACAAGCTCTGTGTTCCTAAAGGTGAATGATTGCATCTTATTAGAGAGGCTCACACCTCCAAGTTTGCAGGACATTTTGGTGTTGGGAAGACAATTTCCAACTTAAAAAGGTATGTGTATTGGCCCAAAATGCAAGAAGATGTAGCAATATATGCTAGAGGATGTATACTTTGTTGTACCATCAAGCCCAACAATAGGAAGCAAGGTATATACCATCCCTTATCAGTACCCATTCGACTTTGGGAAAGCATTTCCATGGATTTTGTGGGAGGTTTACCAACCACAAATAATGGACATGACTATTTATTTGTGGTAGTTGACAGGTTAAACAAAATGTGCATTCTCATGCTTTGTAAAAAGACCATCTAGGGACAGGAAGCAACAAACTTGTTCTTTGAACAAGTCTAGGTGCACTTTGAGATACCAAGGAGCATCATCTCAGATAGGGATACCATATTTCTCAATGCATTTTGGACTACATTGTGGGAGAAGATGGACACTAAGTTTAAGAGGTATGCATCATTCCATCCACAGACAAATGGGCAGACATAAGTAGTCAACATGACTTTGGTGCAGATTTTGAGGGGTTACAATTAGAAGCATCTGAAGACCTGGGATGGAAATTTGATCCATATACAACACTCTTATAACAGAGAAGACTACACTTCTACTGGTAAGTCGAATTTTGAAACTTGCTTTCGATATTTTCCACCTTCACCATTAGATGTTGTATATGGACATCAAGGAGGAGTGAGGGAGGACCTTACAGGAGATGTATTAAAAGTAGAAAAATTTATTGAGAATATCAGGCAGATCCATTTGCAAGTACAAGAGACACTAAATAAGTCACAGGAAAAGTACAAGGCCAAGCATGACCAGCATAGAACAAAGAGAACATTTAGAGTGGAAGACATAATATGGTTATAGTTGAATAAGGAAAGACTACAAGGTCCTGGTAAGAAGATCAAGGCACTGTGGTATGGTCCTTTTGAGGTATTGGAAAAGGTGGAAGATAACGCCTACGGTCTCAGTCTACCCCCATACATGCACATTTACTCAGTAGTGAATGTGGAGAATCTCAAACTCTATGAGCCTTCCATGTTGGATCAAGAGGAAAAGCAGGTCCTACCTTCCATAGAGGGCTTAGCACTAGATGCTCAGGTGGAGTTGGAAGAGGACATAGTTTTTCAAAAGAAGTCCAGAAATACAAGAAAGGGGTAGCATGACCTTTGGAATATTGGGTTGAAAGGACAACTTCCAGGAAAAGCAAAGTGGTACTCGAGGGAGAAGGTAGAGGGAAAATTTCCTCACCTCATTTAGTAAATATTTTGGGGACCAAAATTCTCCCTAAATGGGGAGGTATGATCCGGATTGGATCATTATATTGTTTTTCATCTATCTCGATCCTTTTGGAGTGGAAAAAATTGGAGGAATCAACTTGCAAGGCCATTTTAGTGGCAGGTCCTAGTTTGGGAAATTGGGATCTGAAACCTTCCGAGGCCATTTTGAGGCATCAAATGACATTTTAGTGGGTTAAAACTTACCCAACATAGTTTGGACCTAGTGAAGCTATTCTACACATCGAGAGCTTTCTAACAATGCAAAAATCACATCAATCAGAGCTTGTATGCAAAAGTTATGCCTCATGCAAGTTGACCTATTGTGTTGACCACCATGGTACAAGAGGATGCCACATTAGCCCCTGTTACGCATGCATATGGGGCTATCCATATATGTAATTTAAAGAATATTCTAGAAGGTCCAAAACCCTATCACAATTGAGGGTTGAGAAAGTAAAATACCTACCCCTAGATGGCCATCGGGCTATGTTAAATACTAGGCCACTAGGAGGAGAAGAGGTTCCATTCTTTTGCATTGTATCTTGTTCCATAGCTTAGAAAAACATCTGAGAGTGGTATTTTGTGGGCATAATAGAGGAGGAGAGATTATGTAGCAGCCATACAGGCCACGGGTCAAAGGCAACTCCATAGAGAGTGAATCTTTATGTATACTTGCATCATTTCTATACCAAAGAAAATAGAGTAGGGAAACCTTACCTTCTAGTTGGGTTTTCTCTCGTATTGGGTTTCCCAGGTCATATCTTGTGTTTATTTGTAGATGGTATGTGTATTTATTTATGTTCTCCGTTTTTTTCATTTGAACTATTTCATACGTTTTTTTAAGAAGAAAACCAATAATCAAGAATATGATATCTAAAAGGAAAATAACCTTAATAATAAAGATTTTAGTTATTTATCATATCTATTGTGACGAACTGTTCCAATGGAATATCCACGACAGTTTACAGATCAGATATTGATTCTTTTGTTGAACCCTACACGTTACCAATTTTGTTTGGAATCAAATCAAGGTTGCCTTGTGCTTTGTTCAAATACTCCACTTACATTGTAAAGGCAAACCAATAATGATTGTTAGAATTTGATAGTCCAATTGTTTTCATATTTTACTTCTATCTGGTATACCTTATATTCTGCCACCACATTTAGAGTTTTCAAGATTTGAAACTTGATATGGAGGATGATGCAAAGAGACCTACACTTGTCATTTAGTGTACCTCTATTGCAAAAGAAAATAATACCATGACATGCTATAAGGATTTTATGGGAAAATTCTATCCATTTATCACGGGATACCAACCACTCATGGGAGGAATAAGAAATCCTATTTCCCTTCTCCATTTGTTTTTGCCCATTAATCCTTAAATAGGAAGGCTTATAATGAAGCTAGTAATATATTTTCCACTTATAGTTTTGAGTAGGAAATTCAATGGCCTTGTGGTCCACATAGTCACATTAAGACAGAGTATTGAATACAAGGAACATTTTCTCATGTATCTAGGTGACAATTATAAATCCTATCTAACAAGGATAGTTAGGGAGAAGCACTGGAAGAAAAAATAGTAGACATTGTTGTTTAGAAGGTAATGCTTGTCACTTCATTCATTTTTTACAAAACGTTGAAGAGCTTATACTTGACATGGACAAAGAACAAATCAAAGTCCCTACACCAACTAAGATTCACCACTTGCATCAGAAGAGTGGTGCAAGGGAAAGACTAGGCCTCAATGGTGAATGAGGAAGTATCTTGGTATGAAAGAAGAGAATTTTGGAGATATTGATGAAGATGATAAATTCTCGGAGATGTGGTATAGAAAGCACAAGGATATAAATGGAGAAGGTAATGATGATTCTAATAATGAAGATCCTAGCAGTGAAGATCAACAGGAAAATGAGGAATTGAATAAAGGTGAAGTTGAAAATATGAATGATTGAAAAATTAGAAAAGGAGCTAGTATTTCCCAAAGGATTTTCCATAGCTCAAAATATTGGATATGAAGGTGGGGGGCTTGGGTAAATAAGGCCAATGTCCTTGGTTGTGTTTGGATCCATAAAACACTCCTAAAGGAGAAGGCCTTGGTGCCAAGCAATCATAAAAAATTTCAAAGGAGATTAAATTTTTTGTTGCTACTATTTCTTCTTAGCATATGACACCTTAACAACACCAAGATGGTGGTCGAGAACAATCAATCTCTAATCCAAACCCTCTAAGAAAAACTTTGAAATCTCTTCTCAAGGATTAACAATTGTTGATGGGGATTTGAACCACTAGAATATCACAATGACAAAGATAAGAAGAAAAATGTTCATGATGATCATGGATCCAAGAAGAGGAAAGTTGAGGACCTAGAAGATGACCCAAATGCTAAGAAATATGAAATATGAGATGAAGAAAAGGCAGAGGAAAATGTTGCAAAGGATGAAGTACTTCCTCCCCTTCCTTAGGTGACCTCTCCTATCTTTTTTTTTCCAAGGTAATACCGCACGGGAAACCCCCAAGTACTTCCCCACTTTGTGGATGGTAAACGGGGTAAAATGTCGGCCTTGATGTCCATGGCAGGCCTAACCCCAAGGGGGAACACGAGATTCAAACTCATGACCTCCTCCACTGGGGATAGCTTCATGTTTGGATCAGAACCACTTGATATAACCCTTGGGGCTAGGTGACCCCTCCTTTCATTCCTATTACCCTCCTTATTCCACATTTTACATTTAACACTATTTAGTCAATCAAATATCATTTTTCACCATTATATTTTTCCTCGACATTGTTGTTCCCAACATGTCAAGTTCCTTGGGGTGTTGCATTTCCCCCACTTTCATCCTTCCCATGATTTCCTTTTGCTTCAACTACATTACCTATTATCACTTCATGATTTCCTTCATTAAGTAACCCATCATTCAAATTACCCCCCATCATTGTTTTCCTCATTGACAATGCCCCAAACGCAATTTCTACCCAAACCCTATTACAACCATGACATGAACATGATTGTTCTATTAGACAATGAAAACAGGGCCAACAATAAAAATAGGAAGCAACAAAACAAAATAGAATTATTCAAATCAAATTCTACACATAATAGGTTTTTAAAAATAATGGATCCAACTAGTAGAAAATTATATATGGTAGTTATGAAGCCTAAGGAGATAATTTTAGATTACTCTCAAAGTATTTACACCGTGTTTGGGGGTACTTCATGAGATTTTGGGCACATGGTGTATGATCATCTCTTGGATGGTCTGAGATGGATTATAGCATGAGAGATGGTTCATCATGGGTATGCATAGTTGAGATAGCTTGCTCAGTGGATGCTTGACCTTAGTTGATTGCAGGCTCAATGTTCTTACCTTAGGCATTGGAGATATATTGGCAGTTTGATGGAAACCCTTCATTGAGGCCTCATGGAGGAGCCACTTGATTGGAGAATTCCCTAAAAGGGATGTGAAGAATTGTGCATCATGGAGGGGTTCAAGCCCTAGTTGACATGTGGCAACTTGATTTCTTGTTCAAAGGATTAGAGATAGCTCAGAGATGCTTTTGGATTCCATAGTGTTCTTGTAGGGAGTAGCTGACCCAATGGAGTACATTACTTTGGAGGATAGATAAATTCCATGGAGGTTCGTGATGGAGTGGTGTGGACTTGCCCTTGTGTAGCTACATGACCTTGGATTCATTATTGTGCATGACATCGCCATTAGAGCATGACACTTGTACTCTAGAGTGGACATCTCACTTGTGTGGCCTACAAGGGCTCATGTAGGTTTCTTGTAAGGGATTGATCCCACATAGTATTGTTTGCCTCCCTTACCTCTCATATCAATAGAGGAAGGAGAAAGTATTTCTACAACATATTCATTCATTGTACTTGTATTCACTCTTGTGATGAGATATGACTAAGAGAAGAGAGTTTGCACTTCCTCTTTCTCTCTCTTAAGTCTTTACTTGTACTTGCATTCTCTCTCTCTCTCTCTCTCTCTCTCTCTCTCTCTCTCTCTCTCTCTCTAGGCACTAGAGTTTCTTGGATCATCTTGGAGCGCTAGGGTTAGGGTTTATCCCTTGGAGATTGGAGATTAGAGTTTTGAGAGAAAACCCTAGGGTGGATTTGTGAAGAAGAATAAGAGAAGAGGAGGATGTCTTTGTTTAGAGGTTGTTGAGGGGAGATTATTGCACTTGGATATTCTTGATTGAGCTAAGGTTTGATTATTTTCCATAGCTAGGATCTCTCTCTCTCTCTCTCTCTCTCTCTCTCTCTCTCAAGGCACTAGAGTTTCTTGGACTTCTTGGAGTTTCTTGGATCATATTGGAGTGCTAGGGTTAGGGTTTATCCCTTGGACATTGAAGATTATAGTTTTGAGAGAAAACCCTAGGGTGGATTTGTGAATAAGAATAAGAGAAGAGGAGGATGTCTTTCGTTAGAGGTTGTTGGGGGGAGATTCTTGCACTTGGATATTCTTGATTGAGCTAAGGTTTGATTATTTGCCATAGCTAGGACATTTTGGGTAGTTGTAATTTTTGTATTAGCCTTGAGAGAATGATATGGCATGTACTTGTACTTCATCTTGAGCTTATATATGAAGTTTCTAGCTATCCACATCTTGTGTCATTTTCAAATTTGAATTTCAGCTATATATGCTCTTTATGCTTTGTTATTTACATTAGTTTACGTCTTGCTGATTAGACATAAGTAAAAGGGAAAATTGTTAAGTGATTTGACATCTAAGGAAGAATATAAGGGGATGATTTTACTGGTCTTATACTTTTGTAAAAGTTCATTTTCGGATCTAATTATTGGTTGATAAGTTGTCATATAAGGGACTCACACTTATCTCTTTGTTTGGTATCATTTCTCTTGGAGTTGCCAGGAAGTTTGGGGCTATTTGAACTAATTTATTGTGATCTTTATGTTGTTGTTTTATTCTTTAATTTTACAGCAGTCCTAAATGTTGAAAATTATAGGGCTAAGATTCAAGAAACCTTCTAGGAAGAAGGTGCAATTTCAGCTTTGCATTAATTACTTGAGTGCATTAAATTTCCAGAGATAAACCAAAAAATTAAATGCTCCCCCAAGATTATAATATTTATGGTGTAGTTACTATTATATTGGATTGGATCCCACCAAAGGACCAAATTCAATTATCGAGAGAAAATTCCACTTACATGATGTTATTAAGACCATATTAGGATTATGTTCAAATATTCCACTTACATTGCAAAGGAAATCCAATCATGGTTGTGAGAGTTTAATAGTTCATTTGTTTCATATTTTACTTCTATGTGGTATACCTTATACTCTACCACCAAGTTCATAGTTTTTTAGATTTGAAACTTGAGATGAAGGATGATGCAAAGAGACCTAAACATGTCATTTAGTGGATCTCTTTTGTAAAATCAAATAATACCGTGACATGTTGTAATGATTTTATGAATAATTTTTATGGGAAAAGTCTATCAATTTATCATAAGAGACCAACCATCGAGAATCTCACTAGTATGCAAAAATGTCTTGCAATTTGATGAAAATATGAAAAGAGTTGATTGATTCTTGTTTGAAGATTTTAATGTGATAAGGCTTTATGGCTTTGAGGCCAAGCCTTACAAATTACCCAAATATTTGACACCAAGGATCATCTTTGCTTTAGAATTTGTTAGGGAGATGGTTTATGTTGATAATAGATTCTTCCATGGGTGGAATAAGAAAGCCTATTTCTCTCTTCGATTTGTTTTTTCCCATTACTCCTTAAACATGAAGGTTTACAACAAAGTGAGTAATATTTTGGCCACTTACATTTTGGAGCAAGTAATTGAATGGCCCTATGACCAACATAGTATCATTAATACAAAAAGGGATGAATACAGGAACATTTGATCATGTATGTAAGTCAAAGTTATAAATCCTAGCTAACAAGGATACTTGGGAAGAAGCACTACAAGCAAAACTAATATACATTGTTGTTTAAAAGCCTATGTTTTTCACTTCATTGAATTTTTACAAAAACATTGGGGAATTTATACTTGACATGGACAAAGATCAACTCAAAGTCCCAACAACTATGATTCACCACTTGCATCAAGAAGGGTGGTACAAGGGCAAGACTAGGCCCTAGTGGAGAATGAGGAAATATCTTGGTAAGAAAGAAGAGAATTTTGGAGATATTGATGAAGATTATACATCCTTGGAGTTATGGTACACAAAGCACAAGGATAGACATGGAGAAGGTGATGATGATTCTAACAATGAAAATCTCATTAGTGAAGATCAAGAGGAAAATGAGGAATTGAACAAAGGTGACGTAAAAATCTAAGTGATTGAAAGATTATAAAAGGAGAAGAAGGCCAAGGTCATTGGTTATATTTGGATCCACACAAGCATCCTCAAGGAGAAGGCCTTCATGTCAAGCCATATCAAAATTTATGAAAGGGGATTAAATTTGTTGTTGCTACTAATTTCTCTTAGCATACATCAACTCAACAACACCAAGAGGGTGGTCAAGAACAAGCAAGCTCTAATCCAAAAGATCCAATGAAAACTTTAGTAATCTCTTCTCAAGGATTGACAATTGTTACTAGGGATGGCTAACCACTAGAAGCCCTTGATTATGGAGATAAGAAGAAAAAATATCATGATGATCATGGATCCAAGAAGAGTAATGTTGGGGATCTTAAAGATTACCCAAATGCCAAGAAATCCAAAAGAGAAGATGAAGAAAAGGAATAGACAAATGTTGTAAATATTTAAATACCTCCTCCCCTTCCTTAGGTTACATCTCCTATCTTTCTTATTACCCTCCTTATCCCACATTTTTCATTTGATACATTGTTTAGTTGATCAACTTTGTCAATCACAATTATTTTCTTCCTCTCCATTGTTGTTCCAAATATGTCAATTTCATCGGGATGTTCCATTTCCCTTGCTTTCAACCTTCCCGCCATTTTTTTATTCAACTACACTTCCCATGATCACTTCAGGATTTCCTTCATTAAGTAACCCATCACTGCAATCACTCCTCATCGTTATTTTTCCTCATTGATGATGTCCCAAGCTCAATTTTCTACCCCAACTCTATCACAACCATGGCAAGAACATGGTTTTTCTATTGGATACAATGAAAAGAGGGCCAACAAAAAAAATTAGAAGCAACAAAAAAAACTAGAATTATTCACATCAGAGCCCACACAAAAAGGTTTTTAACAATAATGGATCCAACATAAAAATTAGATATGGTAGTTATGAAGCCTAAGGTGACAAAACCAAAAAATAAAATGCTCCCCCAAGGTTATAACATTTCTAGTGTCGTGAGTATTGAGTTGGATTAGGTCCCACAAAAGGACCGAATTCAATTATAGAGAGAAATTGTTCATGGTGTGCATCATGGATTCCAAAATAGTACCCATGAGGTTTCTGAATTACACAAGAAAATAAAGCAATTGCAAAATGATTTGAAGATTCAGAATTCCAAAGTTAAAGCCCAAGAAAATTAATGAAAAGAGCTCAAGCCTAAGAGACGGGACCAAGCAAAGCTATTGAGGTGGACCCTACAATCGTCACAAAGGAAACTCTAAAACTTGATAATGAATCCCTTTTGCTAAAGCAATAGAGTTTGGAGAAGCAAGTTAAATCATTTTGGAAAGACTTGCAAAGATCACAATCGTAATGCTCTTTTTGAAAGGGAAAATTAAAAAAAATTAATGTTGAATGTGATATTCTAAGAGAAAAGGTTGTTATAAAACTTAGGTTTAAGAACTGGAGAGAAGGAATAACCCCAGAACAAGATCAACATGAGATCCAACTCTTGGGGAAAATGGATGAGAAAGAGAAAAATGAAGAAACTTTTGGGAAGCAAAAATTCTAGATCAAATGGCTACAAGAAGAGGACAAAAGCTTTGAATTTTTCCATCAAGTAATGATGAGAGATTGAAGCATCAATGGAATAAATAGAGTGAGGAACAACTCAAGTGAGGAGACAAAGAATCCACTAAAAATCAACAGTGAATTGTCAAGCTACTTCGTGGACATGCTCTCTAAGCCAAAATTAGACCAAAAGGGAGCCATTCAACAAATCTATGGAAATATTCCAAACCTTGTTTCATTGGACTAGAACAATAATTTAACTACAGAAGTATCTAAATAGGAAGTTATACATGTTGCCTTTGACCTATGTAGATATGATATGCCCAATTTTAGCACCTTTGATTATGAGAGAAAGCATTGGAACTTTCAACTGATTAACAATATAATGTCATATATTAATATCAAGTTGAATTATAAGAATGTTTATGTCATTTCAAGCTCTAGTAGAGATATTTTGGTTTATAGGTTCATATTAGTGGTAATATGAGCAATGTTTTGGCTACCTCAAATCAATAAACTAAATTAAAGGATGCTTAAGCTTTGTTAAGCTGATGTTAGGGGATCTTAATATAATTTCACTACTTATATACCAAAAAACAAATGAAATGGAGAACTTTTTAATAAAGGTTTTCCTTTTATGATATACCACTAAGGTTATTGGATTCATTTTTTAATTCCTAATAAATTTATATTCAAAGTATGTGGTCTCATTCTTCTAAATTCATACATCTAAATATTATGCCATATAGTATGGGACAAAAGTATCCAATGGAAAACGTACCACTATGATGGTTCTTTAGAGACAATGTTTATCATTTGATCATGAACTTATTAAAATTTGTGATAAATAAGCTACAACGATTATTTGCAAGAAATAGTATTAAGGGATGACCCTCTTTGTCCTGAAATCTTTTTCAAACTCTAGATTGGAGAGTTTTTCAACCTCTAGTGGATACCTTGAATCCTTGTTCCTAGCCATAAGGACATTTCAATGTACAATAATTGTTGGGTATGTGTTATATTCTTTGCATGTGTGTGTGGGGGCGCTTCAGATATGACAACTGCGTCTGACGATCAATTTTTTTTTTTTGGGCGGTTTTTGCTATTTTTAGCGGATTTTGCTATTTTTAGTGGTTTTGTAAATTAATCCCAAATCAAGGGATTAGGGTTTTGGTATCTACGGAATACCTAAAAACATTGTATATATTGTATGGTGAATGGTGAAATTCAATATAATGAATATTAGAAAGGTTTTCTCGGTTGAGGGTTTTCGGTATAAAATCTCTGTGTACTTTGTGTATAAGCCATTGATTAATTTATGTCTTGCTTAAGAATCTATATGCATTGCTTTACTTCGCAGGTTTAAAACTTACAATAATTCCCCTATATCATTCTCAGAGGAATATGTCTCTACAATTTAATGGAAGCTATTAGGCATAATTTATTTCCATTAGTAATGATGCAACATAAATCAAAGTAAGGATTTGTGACTTCCTCAGTGTAATTCTCTCTATTGTTTCTTTCTACAATATCATTATAGATTTCTTCATTTTTCTTTTTTCTTGTCTAGAGTTTTATGATGATGACATGCTTTGCTCAAATTTGGGTGAACATAATGTTTCGTAGTTTGAGAAGCCTTTGCCTTCAATATGAGGGGAGCCACTATCCACCATTTCTCATATCATTATCAATAAAACCAATGAACCTTTCAAACCCAAAAACCCTAAGAAAACCTTGAAGATTACATTTCCCCAAAAAAAACTTAGATATTAGCCTCTCTCATCCTCCTCTATTCACTATGACCTCTATTCACTATGAGTCACATGTGTTGCAAAATGCACCATATTATTATTGAATTTTTAGAACATCATTAAAAATATTTAATGTTTGACTTCTTGATTATGTATTAGAAGCATAAATGATGTGTTGCAAAATGCACCATATCATTACCCAATTTTTAGAGTATGGTTAAAAATATTAAATGTTTGACTTCTTGAATATGTATTACCAATATAATTAAATAATACTTAAACAACCAATCTAATATTTATCAATAATGATAGAATATTAAACTACTAATTTAATATTTATCAAAAATAACAGGATAAAGAACCAACATTTTATCTTTTTCAAAAAGAAAAGTGATCAGATTCACACATAATCAAAATTGATTTTCATTAATGAAATTAGATAAATCATAGAAATAGATTATATAATTTTGAATACAAAAGTTTACATTTTCTCCATTTCAAAGAGAAAAATGATAGGATTCAAACATAATCAAAATTGATTTTCATGGATGGAATTAGATAAATCATATAAATAGATTATATAATTTTGGATACAAAAGTTTAAGTTTTTAAAATACTGAATCCAATAAAACAAAACAAAAATCCAAACAATAAATTTTTATTATTATTTAAATATATTTAAATAATAGTTTATTTCATTGATACGTGAAACTATAATTTTTATATTATTAAATATTTCTACTTTGTTGTATAGGCGTGTATATAGATGAAATCAATTTACCATTATAAAATTTCTTCTCTCCTCTCCATTGGAAAGAACACAATACATTTAGAATCGGTTCCAAAACACGGAGGCCGAGAATAAGTCGTGGACATGGACATGGACGATGGAGGAATCTTCATGTAATGAACCGAGTTTGAGATATTGGAGAGAAGTTCAAAACTTTCAATCATTCTTCAAACAAACAGACGTCTGGGATTAGGAAGTTAAATAAATCATTGTAACCGATGAATCACGTGGTGGCTTAGGAGGCTCTAAAATACTCGAGCCCCATCACTCTCACCCAGAGAGTGGACGAAACGGCTAAACGAATCCCAGTAAAATCTTGAAATAATGAATGCACGTTGTAGATCATCTCCATTATTGTCATTATTATTTTGTTCGTTTTTCAATTTAGCACAGCAGCAATATATTTTCATCACTCATCACACAATTTCAGAGTTTCTCACCGATTCTGCTCTGCTCTGCTCTTTGGTTTTGTCCATGCCACTCTCATTCATCACTAATTCTGAAAAGAATGAAGTTACCAGGATCTACTGCAAGCAAATCTCCGAACGCATCAAAAAATCTCCATTGCAGGACATTTTCCCTCCTCCTCCTCATATGGGTTCTGCCCATCATGTCTTACTGGCTTTTCTCTATTCATTCCCACAGTTTTTATCGCATGCTGTTTCGTGGATTACGCTTCGCAGATTACAGTGGCCACCTTTATTATAACAGAACATCAGATGGGCATGTGGGTAACTTGGTCTCTGAAGAAGCTGACAGAAGGCAGGCTTATGGAAACAGTTCTGTTATTGCAAGAGTGCCTTCTGACCTGCAAGACCATGATAAAAATAGTGACAAGTCCGCAGATATATCTCCCAACCCCCCATCTACATGTGCTACAGTAGAAGAAATGGGTCTTGCCTTTTCAGGACGGACAGATGAAGCCAGTCTTAGAGTAAGGAAGATGATTCAAGATCACTTTGCTCAACATGGTATGCTCCACCATCAATCTCTCGTCATTTTTATTCAAGGTTTATTTTAAAAGAAAAATCTTCTTTTCACAATTAACTCGTGAGTGAGAGAACAGATAGTCCCGAGGAGCTGCCATCTCAGCCCATCTCGTCAATTCGTGGCACTGTCCCGTGATCGTACGTGGCATAAAGCCAAGCGGATTACAGGTTGCCCGACATTATTCCATGTGGGCTGATGGCAGGTGGCATAAAATGGATGATGACAAGTAGCGTACGGGTTACTCAATGTCATTCCACATGGCAATGGCCACATTACACCGCCAGCCATTAGGCATTGTATACGGGAAAGGTGTTGTCTAACTGTTCTACGTTTTGGTCCTTTTAGCTAGAATCTGGCGACAAAAATCTGCATGAAATCACAATTTTCTGTTGTTTAAATTGTATTTCTGAATGCAGAAATGGATTCAGCATGCTTAAAAACCCCTGGGGCACTCGGATTATACAGAATTAACCACTGAAATATGCATATCCAACAATTCTTGCCAGATTTCAGGCAAAATTAAACAGAAAATATCACCGGAAAAGGGCCAAAAGGTAGAACAGTTAGACTATGGCTTACAGGAAATATTAAGCACCATGCAGTGAGCCAATGATCGGCTTACTGCCTGGTGCATCCTGTCTGTTGGATACACACTATTCATCATCTAACAGCCAGGATGCACTAGGCAATGAGCCAATCATTGGCTCACTGCATGGTGCTTAATATTTCCCCATTGTATACGGGAAATATTAAGCACCATGCAGTGAGTCAATGGTTGGCTCATTGCCTGGTGCATCTTGTCAATTGGATACACACTATTTATCATCTAACAGATAGGATGCACCAGGCACTGAGCCAATCATTGGCTCACTGCATGGTGCTTAATATTTCCCCATTGTATACCACATGCAATCATTTTTTATACGCTTTCCACTGACCTCCTCACACATCAGGCTAAGTTGGTGTTTGATCTGTTCACACTTTTCCGTAAAATTTATTTAAACAACCAACCTACCTCCAAAGGAGAATCATTTTTGTCTTAGGAGTGGGCCCCTAGCCAGCATTAGCTAGCTTAACATTTGGAATAGTGGGACCCCAACCATCATTAACTGGAGCAATGTTCCTATGTAACTTCTTCTTCTCTTAGATAGCAAGGGCAAGCTTCCAAAGCTTATCAATCTAGGGTTGTGGTGAAGGCGTATAAGGCCAACAATGACAATGCTCTCACCTTTCATAAACAATGCAACAAGTGCTTGCCTCAACCTTTAGAGCACTGCATCTTCCTAGAGAGAGGAAGTGATACAGTTAATAGGAGTTTCCTTGCTCATAGTACAAGGAGTGCCTTCCCCCTATCCACCAAGAAAAAAAATAGTCTAGTCACTGGTGCAGATTAGATCAAATCCAACTCCACTTCAAGTATTTGAATGTCGATAATCTACCGGGGTGAAAAACTAAGCCAATTAGCCTTAGTTGAACATCATTCATTTTCTTCCATAAAAGAAATAGAATTTCAACTCTAATGTGCTACCAGGGAACACAACATTTGAGTCTGGACAACCCAAGGAAGTTTAATGTCCCCTAAGAAAGTGACCTTCCAAGAAATGGTAGTGATGCATTGCCCATAGAGTATTTTGGCCCAATTTAAGGCAAACATAGCATAGGATCAAAATCAAAATGGGTGATTAAGGTTCTCGGGTGACCATAGAGAGGGAATTTGGGCTTGGGGATGCAAAGGTGTAACCAATGGCCAAGAGACAGGCTCCCAAGTATAAGGGACCAGAGAAAAATGGCCTTCTTGGTTTCAATCAAGGGTTTCCACACACTATGAAGCTAAAAGAACTAAGTCATCTGCGTGGATTTAAGTCTCCAAATTTTGTTTAAGTGAATATCCAACACAAGCTTCTAGTCATTTGTTGGCTTGTATTCTAAAGTCGTTAACCTTGTACTTCTTAAAGGCGGTTTATTTAACCAAACAAAAACCTATACCTGTCAATGGTGGCTTGTTGATCGATGGAAGTGGGATGTTTTATTGACCCTATAAAGATTCAAGCCTCTCCATTTACATGCTCATGCTTGTGTTTGTGCGAAGCAGGTGGGGCCATGTGCAACTTTTCGATGAATTTGTCAATCTCCCCTAGCCAAAAGGGTGACTTTTGTAGTGTATCCCATTGAAGATCTCATGTAGAACAATTGTCACTTGCTCATGTTCACTAGAAGCAGCATTCAGTGAAAAAAAAATAACTATAGTCATCCAATCCTTCCTCCATGTTATGGGGGATTGCAGGCCTAATTTCATGAAGAAGGAGTTAGGGATGATCTCCTTGATCAACTCGAGGACAAGTTTATCGAGATTGGCTACCCTAAACACGCCCTTCAACTTAGAATAAAGGATCTAGTCCCATGTTTGAGCATCAAAAATGTCTCTGACTGTGTTGATGCCTCTTCTGAAAGACTATAGATTTGAGATCCATGCTAACTTGGTCAAGGCTTTTCCTTCATAGAGCATAGTCCAAATATGATGCCTTATCCTATCCATATTAGGAAAGGGTTAATGTTCCTCCCGAGCCTTCCAAATCCTATGAGAAACAAACATCCCTTTCACCTTAACAATGCCCGAGGTAACAATGAGAATCTGTAAGTTCAGTCTCCAACATGATTTCTCACCCAAGGGAGTTCCTTGGTGTATACAAATTTACAATATCACAAAGTAGTGTTCAAGTCTTGTTACTTTCCATCAGCGTAGTGTTTTGATCAATGTAGTTGGTTTGGACCACCATCCTATTTGTAATAGTATTTCTTTTGGCTAGAGCTAGAACGATTTTATTTTCTCTTGCTTCAAGCTTTACAAATCACATTTATATTCCGAGGACTTATGTATCCTAGTTCATAGAGTTTAGAATCTTCCCCAAACCTCAAGGGCAAAGAGATTGGATTTTATGGTGGGAGTCTGCCATTTGCAGAATTGTTAAATTCATTAGAGGTTGGGGAAGAATGGTGCCCATTCAAGAAAATGAGACCTTAAGGTTGCAAGGAAAAGGCTAGAAGAGGTGAGAATTTTTCTTGAGGAATATATTTTCAATTCCTTCTTGTAAGAAGACACTAATAAGACGGAAAATTTCATTAGAAGCGAAGAGGAGTATGCAGCGAAAGGAGCAAGAATGTGTTCTTATTTGCAGTGGATTCAAGAGGTTGATGACCCTCAAAGTTTTATTTTGGTTTCCTGAAAATGAAAAATGTTTCAGAACAAATGCTTGGACTATGAAAATCAGATGGTTTTTTGGAGGAAGATTTATATCAGATAAAGAATGTGTTTGGGTTGCACTTTCAAAACATCTTTTCTCCCTATGCTTTATCCGATAAAGTAGTTGATGCTAGGTAGTAGGAACCAATGTTATAAAGTTATTCCCAATAAGGTCTCCCTCGTGGAAAGAGATAGATTGAATGGTGATATTACTGAGGAAGAATGTCTAGTCGCCTTAAACTCGATGAAAAACAGAAAATCTCCCGGTATAATGGCCTACCTTGTGAATTTTTTAAAACAATATGGGAGATTATGGGTGATGACTTGTATCATCTGGCTAAGTATGCTTTCTCCCAAAGTCATTTGTTATATTTTTTGAACCAGGGCTTGATTAAACCCATTCCTAGGAATGCTGCCAGAGATTCTATTAGTGGGTGGCATCCCATAACGCTGTTCAATGTATCTTATAAAATCCTAGACAAAGCAGTGGCCATGCAGTTTAGAAAACTGTTGCACGCATTGTTACACAAGCACAGATTGGATTTGTTCAAGAAAGGTTTATTTTAGTTACAATGATTTATGTTTGGGAAGCTATGGAATGGGCAACAAAGGTTCAATAGAGTTCCAAATTCCTCAAAATTGATTTTGATAAAGCCTATGATAGGATTGATTGGAGCTTCATCACTGAAACATTGCATTGCCTTGGTTTTGGTGCTCATTGTGTGGATATGGTGAATACTCTCTTTTCACATGCTTCAAATTTTGTTTCAATGAATGGCTCCTTTTCTAATAGGATTATTCTTCACCTATCCATTCAGCAAGGTTGCCCATTAGCTCCTTGCGTATATGTTTTAACAACTAATGTCTTGGGTTATCTTTTTGAAGCAGCTAGGATACAGGGGTAGATCTGGGTTATATCTCTTCTAGGGTATTTTGAGATGATTAATAACCCTTTTGCTGATTACTCTTGTTAGGTTTGATCAAGAATCAATGATTATGTTAGAAGTTGCATCGATAATTTTTGTTCTGCCTTGGGTGCAGGGGTAAGGATCTACAATTCAGACCTTTAGCTCATTCGGCTTGAAGATATTCTTACTCGGATTCCTAGAACCCAGAATTTTATTTTCCCTTATGTGATTGTTAGATTTTGGTGTTGGTCTCTCCTCTGCTAGTATATGGGATTGGTGTTTCAAAGGTCGCAATTGAAATTTGGTATTGGCAATACAAAGATCTCCCCTTTGCTGGTAAGTTGACAATTCAAGCATCCTACATTTACTATGTTTCTTGTTGGCTTCATAACTGTACCTAGTTTGGAAAAATGGAGAAAATCTTGAGGTCCTTTCTATGGGCCAAATATGGACGCAAAAGGGGCTTGTCTATTGTCCCTTGGGTTGTGTGTGTCCTTCCTAAAGATGAAGGTGGCTTGGGCTTGATAGATATTATTGATCAAGGAAGAGTTCTTGCAGTCAAGTGGGTGGTCAGATCTTGGAAGGTAATGCTCCATGGCAAGTCCATTTGAGACGCATAATTTCTCAGGCTCGGTGTAACCTCAAGGTGAAAGCGTCTTTTTGCTTATGTGATATTATTGATCTACTCATAATTTTGGGCTCTTTCATTCTAAAAAGTTTTGGGAATCCTGGGGGGTGGTCACCAAGAATCTATGTTAGAAATTTTATAGTAGCGGGTTTGGTTGGGATTTTGTTAATCAACCGATCTGGAGTTGGACAATGAATGATCAAAGTGCAGCTGCAATCCCTCGATTTCAAGCTCAAAGATTCAGCTGGAAAATAATTTTACTTTGGAAAGATTTATGGAACTTGGAATCTAGATCTTGGATTGATTGGAGAATTCTTGCTCACCAAAAATCTCCTTTAGCTTCTAACAGAGTAACTATTGGCGAGATCTACAATTTCTTTCCTTTGGAAGAGCGACGTAAAATAAACATTCATAGAGCCCTATTTTGAGAGATTGGGGTTGGTTATTTGGTAAGCCTCTTCATCTTTATGATACAAAGGAACTTTATTGTCTACTTCACAAGAAGTCTCCCTTAGGCCCTTCATTGAATCCTATATGAGCTTCAATGGATCTGGGAAAGAGATGGATTAAAATACTAATAATGTTTGTACCCTCAAAATCTCCTTTAAGCTGTGATTCTTTTCCTAGCTCATATTATTTATTAGGAGCTGCCAACAAAGTCTTGGTTAGCTAAAAGTGGATTCACGGATAATAGGTGATAATAGGTGCTTGTGTGTGGGAAGGAGGAAATATTTAAGTGAATTCACGGATAATAGGTGCTTGGTGTGTGGGAAGGAAAAAACCATCAAACATTTTATGTTTTTTACCATTTTTGGCAACCATCATCGGAATTCAGCAATACAATTGTTGGTGAAATCACAGTTTTTCATTGTTTAAATTGTATTTTTGAATGCATAAATGGATTCAGCATCCTGAAAAACCCATGAAGCACTCAGATTATGCATATTTAACAACTGAAATCTGCAATTCCAACAATTTTTGGCCGGATTTCAGACAAAATTAACCAGAAAATATGACTGAAAATTGTCAAAAATGTAGAACATTTAGACTAAGTCTATTATATAGTACTGTAAATTTGGACAAGATTGTGGGCGTAAGGTTCAGCTTCAAATCCACTAAGCTTTCCAAGTCGCTGTCCATTGGTGTGCAACTCTACTTGGGGATTCAAAACAATTAGTTTTATTTACCTACTTGAATTTATGGAATTGCATTATAGTTTCTGCTCTGTTTAATCTTTGGGAAATGTGCTGCAAAATTATTTTCAAGAATAATGCAATCTCTATCTCTTCCTTGAATCTTGGTGGGAAGAGGTAGGATCTCAATTGCTTGCCAAAGGCTACTTGTTGTTTACGGAAGCAAAAAAGCAGATGCTTCGGGTTATTCGATTTGATTCCAGTCTTATTAGCTCTGAGAAAAGCTTGACTGTACATTATCCCTTGATCTTGTACATATTGTTCTCCTTTTCTATATATTTGTGTAATAGAAGTTTTCTCAACCAAAAAAAAAAGTGTGTTGTTACCTTCCAGCATCCTGATAATCCATTTAGCACACAAGGCCTGAGCCGGCAGTATGGGTTCCAGTGATTCCCACACACCCCAGTCTCTAGGGGTGTAACACAAGTTCCAATTGACACGATGGAAGGGGTTGAGCCGTGGCTTGGAAGGTCTGCACTAGCTATACCTCTCATTTGGAAGCCTTTGGTTCGTACCACCCCAAGCATGCAAGACTATGGGCATCTAAGAAGAAATTTGGGTCTGGAATGAAGTCCAAATTCCACCAGCTCTGTTATCAAAGACATATTCTTATGCAATCTGTAGTAGAATTTGAGAGACCTTTAAACCTTCTCGATATTGTGGCAGGTGCAGCAAGAGTCAGAGAACTTCCTCCGGAACAGTTTTGTAGACAAAATTTTGTGTTTGGAAGAGCATCTGAAGCTGGATTCGGCAACGAGATGTACAAAATACTAACTGCAGCAGCATTGAGTCTTTTATTGAACCGTTCTTTAATTATAGGCAAAAACAGGTTAGTGTTTTTTTCCAAGCTTCATAATTTGAAATACAGAAGTTATTGGATTTAATTTGAAATTGAGTTTTCTGAGTAGAAATCGGTCAATGTAACATGAAACAAAGTATATTTATGAAAATGTCTAGATCTTTCCGAAGACATTGAAAAAGACCACCACTGCAAAGCCACAGCAAGGAGTATTTATTATAGAGATTAACAAATAAAACAATTGGTCAGAAGGAACTTGAAAATGGTTGCAAATAATTGATTATGAAATTTCTTCTCAATTTCCAGGGCAGAACTCCCCTTTGGTGATTACATTGCATACTCTGACCAGTCATTTAGTTTGAAAGAGACAAAGCTACTTTGGGCGAGGAATGACTGTGCAGGCAAGTACAAAAGGCCTCTTGTTATGAGAAATGACGATTTTCAAGAGCCAACACAAACTGGTGTTCTCTGCGAGAACTGGATAGAATGGAAACAGCCTATTGTTTGGTAAGGTCTGTGGCATGTCCTAAAATTACAAGACTGCAAAAACCATCACTTCTTTGGTTTGTCTCTATATATGTGCTTATCACTTGAAGTAAGGGATTATAAAGCTTAGTGAAGATGATACAATTCAACCTATTATTGATGTGGCAGGTTCCGGGGTACCACAGATACTATCGCAATTCAATTTTTCTTGAAGAATATACATCCCGGCATGAGAGATGCTGCTTTCATGCTGCTTGGAGATCCAAGAGTACCAAGTTCCAGGCCTAATTTATTTGGAGAGCTAATGAAAGTCATCATTTTTCCCAGGCAAGCTGTAGAAGAAGCTGTGAATTGGGCTTTAAATGGTGGTCCTGATCCAGATATTACGTTACATATGAGAATGCGTGCAAGCAGGTATTATTGTACCCTGTCGATTTCTGCTGTTGGAATTGGAAAATTTCAAAAGGAATTTTCCCTTCTGCATGTGCATGAAGCTGCTGCTCATGGGATGAATATACAATTAGTTTTTAGATGATGAAAGAAAAACCTTATATACATCAAGGATACGAACTAGCCTCTTCATTGATTACAGTCCTGTTGATTTTTTAGAGAAGATTTTATATTATGTTTGCAAGGATTTTATAATAATGGGGCTAAGTGCCTCTGGTTATGTTCACAATAATTTTTCGGTACCGGGGCTAAGTCCCCGAGACATAATAAATTGTAATGATAACAATCATCCCAGAGACATTATATTAATTATGGTGGAGTCTCTCCCCGCCCCATTCATTGTCATGCTCAATGCTAGTAGCTTCTGCCTGTGCTTTTCAATGGGAGCTCCTGCATGTGCTTTTCAAAAGGATAGGGAATCCTCTAGATAGAGGATGAAATTGTTTTGCATGATCCTCTGTTCCTCCCTCGTCACCTTTGTTGTCTACATGATGCCAATGGTGTGCATGTCATTCCCTCCATTAGCCTGCCTCGACTCTCGATATCCTCCTGAAACATTTAAACGATTCGGCCTAGACCTCCTGAAACACGATCAGCTTACTTTATTCTGAGGTAGACATGAGTGAATATCCTGGGACAATAACACCATACATCTGGTGGAATTATGTTTCTATCTCATTCAGGATCTTTACTCCTCAATATTTTATCTCCTTGGCCATTAAAAAGACATTCTTCCTAAGAATCATCGATCTAGAATCTCCCATGCCTCTAATGAAAGTTGCCTCTCCAACTAACGATTTTCCAGCCGTGTGAGATCTCTCTGGTTCCTATCCATTTCTCTATCTTCTCTTCTATATTGACATCTCTCTTTTACCTCCTTTTACTTGTAACAAAATCTATTTTACCATTTGTCTCTCTTAAGGGCAACCAAAAAAATGCACAAAAGATTTGCAGCAACTATGATATCCTCAAAATTTGAATTTCCTGCTACAAATAAACTGTCTGTCTTGTGTATGCCAACTCATACTTATGGTGTTATACAAGTCCTGTTTCTTACCTTTATCATCATTATCCCATAATTTCACCTTCATTATTATCCTTCGTCAGTCAAGCACCAATACTATTCATTAGCTCCACTTCCTCATTACTTGATCCCAAATTATCTGGATTTATTATTTATTAGGGTGGGGGATTATAATGAACTTTCTAAGGCCTAGACCAACCCCTATGTTTGCATCCTCATCTGCTAATGGGTTGACATCCTCCTAATATGAATATTCAATAAACTCAATGCTCACAAAGTAGTACTTTAATTCCTGGCCTGTTGTACCAAATCTTTCAGATTCCAATCCTGAAGGGCCTAAATTCCCTCAATAATGCTTATTACTAGCGGTGAATCTTTCATTACTGTCATCCTGTTAATCCTCATATCTTTGGAGGGTTGAAGACCTGTCAGGGCTGCAAATTCTGTTTCAAATCCTAGGCAGTAGAACATAAACAGAGAACCACCACATTCATGAACTAGTCCACCATTTTCCGCCCTTCCTGGGTCGCCCTTAGTAGCCCCATTAAACTTTATGACTGCCCCGCCCTTTGGGACAACAAGCTGGGTGAGGATCTTAGTATAATTGTCTCTCATTAGCTGACTTTCAAGAGTAGATTTACTAGTCTTTAATCTCAAGAAGCAACAACTTCTGATGTTGCAGAGAATAAACCAAAAATGGTGTTCAATTTTTATTACAGAGAAAGAGAAAGTCTGAAGAAATTATAAATGAAGACAATAATGGTATGCTACTCCACAAACTTCTGTTGCTAGATACTCTGTATCACAGTTCAGAACAGATTCAAAGATTGAATCCAGGTCTCTACAACTGATTTAAGTTTGGCCAAGTTCCTTTTCCTTGTTTGAGTCAGAGAGGTCGTAAAGAAGTTTATGGCCATTACATTATCGAAAAACTCAGAGATGACTTTTATTAAAATCAATATCTTTTTTTATATCTCTGTCCTCAACAATTCTCTTGCTTTGGTGGTAACGTCAATTACACCGCCTAAACCTGTTGGGTGAATTGTAACAAGGGTAAACAGTACCCCTAATTTGGAAACCCTAACCAACTACCCTGTTGGGTAAATTGTAACAAGGGTAAACAGTACCCCTACTTTAGAAACTCTAGCCAGCTACCCTGTTAACATAAATAGCTACATCGTTGCTTGCTGATCCACATTCGTTACTGGAATCTAAGAATCCTCAGAAGAAAATTAGCCATCCTATGTTTTTATGAAACCATTAACCCTTAAAGTTTGTTCATATGTTTAGCACTCGAACAAGTTGAATCAATGTTTGAACAAGTTGATTGTTTTTTTACAGGTTGGAATCTCATTTAATTTGACTGATTTTGGTGAACCGATGGCCTTCTTTTATTTGACTGATTTTGGTGAACCGATGATCTTCAATCTTCAATTAATGAATAATGTTATACGTTCGAATAGTTCCATGTAATAATCCTTTAAAAGATGTCAAGGGTTTTAATGACCTTTAATTTGAACGATTTCATTGAAATGCCTATTCTATGAGAGAAATAAAGAAGAATCCAACAATTCACATTAGCTTGATCAATACTTGAAGAAAGACCCATTTTCTATCACGGCGATTTGAATTCGTTGAATAGTTGTTAAAAGTTTTTGCAATCTCCTACATGCATTCATGTAGAAATTGCTGGTGATTATGGTGAAATGGTTTGCTGTGGATCAATCTTTTCCATAATAAGAATGAGTAGGGTTAATTTTGCAATGAAACAAGATGCACAGGAGGACTTCTACAGTGTGATATGGGGCAATAGGATTTTGCAGTGTTATGCAATTGCATGCTAAAAAAATTGAATGAACTCTGATTTTATGGTTGATTGACAATATCTAAATGCAAGTATACTTTTGATGTCAGGCCTAGAAGAGCAATACATGCAGCCTCTAGCTGTATCCAGAAAGTCCTTAATGAACTTTCACATAATAATGTGAGACCTCGAGTGGTATTGGTTACTGACACACCCTTGATTGTAAAGCACGTTAAGCAGAACTTGAAAAAATATGCTGAGGTACGTGTTTGTATGCTCAATAAGTGAACATGAATGGAGATAAAGTCTGCGATGCAATAAAGAGGGTCATTATGTGGACAGTTTGTGAAGCTTAAAATGGTCATACATTTAATTTTTTTTTCTTTGTGAGAGGTAGCTTATTATCTCTTATACAGATTATTCACTTTGATGGAATGTCATACTCAAGTCCGAATGCCAGTGAGATCATGAATGCAACCTACTTTCTGGTATGTTTTACTTTTTTTTATCAAAGAGGGGATAGGGGATTGATGAGTTTGTGTAAAGTTTAGTGGCGTTCCTGCATCAGGAGCTACATGTTGTGGATTGTTTTACTTGTGCTTTAAGCAATTTGATATGATTTTTGCCAATACCGGAATCATTGTACTTTTACGTTTCAATTGGAGTCCTTTAGATATTAAAGGAAAAAAATTAACTAGACTCGTGGGGGAAGAGGTGTCGATTAGCTTCTCAAATGACACGGGTTGTGATTCAACGGTTTCCAGTGTCAGCCCATCTGTTTCCACTAATGGATATATTCCACAAATGAATTTGTGGCGATTAATTGAAATGAAGCTCTCTTTCTATTCCAGTAGAAGAAAATTTGCTTAATTCTATTGCTTTGTTTGATGTCCGATTCCTTGGATTGTCCCTGAAATTTGTTAGTCCTACTTCCTTGTTCATCTTCTCATAAAACTGAGGAGATTCTCCAATCTATGCTTGGCATGTTGCACCACAGCCAACAACCCATAAAAGCTAACATTATAGCTATGTGGACTGATCCAAGAATATCCACATCCATACAATCCACAGTTCCCCTTTCACATACAAGTGTTCGGTTTGAATTCAGAGGAGCTTTCACATACAAGTGTTCGGTTTGATTCCAGAGGGGTAGGATATATACATGTTTGGTTTGAATTCAGAGGAGTAGGATATATACATGTTTGTATACTAAGCAGTCAAATTGTTATGTGAAGGGGGTTTCGTTGTCTCACCAACAAAAAAAATCTCACAGTTCAATTTGGTATTTGGTAAAATCTCACAGTTCAAYTTGGTATTTGGTTAAGATGTGACTTTAAATTAAATTATTATTATTATAATATGTATAATATGTATATATGAATAATCTCTGTTATATGKCATGCCCTCAGAGATGATCCCTTCTTCGTTTCAATGCAGTAAACAACAGGGCTGAGCTCATGCGGTTTGGACTGACATTGTCTGTGAGCATGTTATCACAGTTCTGACTTAGGCTCCTTTTTGTCTTGTAACTGTCACGAACACAACAATATAATGTCACGTTGATATTGGAAGCTGATTTCAGTCATTCCTCCACACTTTCTGCAGCCTTCCGAAATCAGAGCAAAAGACTGGGGTCCCATGCCAAGATGGGTTGCAATCGTCGACTTCTTCCTCGCATCACGGGCAACCCATGCCGTTATATCTGGAGCTCGCAGACGAGTGGGTACCACATATGCTCAGCTCATTGCTGCCATGGCAGCAGCAAACAAGCTTGGTGTGTTTGCCAATGTTTGAAGACCTCAATCATTTTCATAGTTTGCCAATGTTTGAAGACCTCAATCATTTTCATAGTTTGCCATCCGGAGGTTTAAATCGCATGAGTATTCTCTCTTTCCTTCTACAGAGAGTTGTTTTCCTTGTGGATCCTAATAGGCTATCAGATATGTTGTATGCAGATGAAACTTTGGCATATCCATTCAACTTTTCTTTCTACAGCAGCTTTCAGAGCGCCATCTTGGTGAAGGGTTTGGGCAACCAGGCAGGGTGGGGGCACGTCTGGAATCGGTTTGGAGGACAATTGAGCTGCCATAATCAAACGGATCAATGTGCCCTTACGACTTTACTTCCATGTGGCTGGTGGGATGGACCATGGCAATCACCCATTCCCCGAGATATTCGCAGGCTAGAGACTTATGGAGTTGATATAAAACACACGGGCGAGGTTTTGGAAACTAACCTGCTATCATTATGTAAATCCAGGAATGTTCCAATAAAAACATTAACGCTTCAGCTGCCTTCTTGCGAGAAAAATTGTCAGCAGTAGTGAACCTATATGGAGAAAAAATTATCCAGCCTGCATATTTCCCCAACTCATTGAGACAGTGGAATGCATCCAGTGTAGGCCACGTAATCTGCTCCTCTATTGGATTGGAGTACTATTATTTTTTACATGAAAAAGGGAAATAGTGATGTCTTTGTAATTTTTTATTTTTCCAACTGACCTTCATTTTTCAGCGAGCCCAATTCGTACTGGATTTTGATCTTTGAAAAAACTTGGTGTAAATGTAAACATGAATGCAAATTTTACAGAGCCACGCATTGGGCGCCGATATTATAAATATCCTCTGCATAAGATTGTATCGATTGCGGGGTATAATGTCAAAACATGTTTATATACCATAGTATATTTACTATATATATATAATATAGTATATATATAATTAGATTTATATTATTTTATTTATTATAGGTACAATTTTAGTGGTACTAATAGTTAAGAATATGTGTTTTTTTAGAGGTCTTATTTTTAAATCTAAATCTAAATGGGGTAGGGTATTTATATCTCAGTAGATTTTAGCAATCAAATATTGACTTTAGCAGTGAAATCGTAAATGAGGTCCCTTGTCGCACAAACAAGGGGATCTCATACACCAATTTGGTGCGGCTTGGTAGTGACCTTACAATTATATTCGTATTATTATTATTATTACTAATCTTTAGATTAGTCAATTTTTTTCAGAATTTATATTATTTAAATTGCAATTTTATTTTGAAATTATAGTTTGTGGTTGGGGTAATATTTATAGGAAATTCTGTGAAAAATGTGGTCTAAAGAAGGATGGAATGAGTGCTTCTTATCTCCTAGAAAATATATATTTCATATTTTATATTTCCTTAGTGTTTGTTGTATGACACAGGGATTAAGATTCATAATGTCGAAGAAATGCCCTTAGTTAACATAAGCATATAGCCAATGACTAAGCAAAGTAGCCAAAAGTGCCTTAGTAAAAGTTCAAATGGGACACCTATGTTTTGGTATCTAGCCAAAGTGCCTTGGTGCAAGTTTAAATGGGGCACCTATGTTTTGGTATCTAGGTGGAGGAAGGTGCACCAATTTTTTTTAACTTTTTATTTATTTTTAGAGAAATAATTCCCCGCCACCCTCCCACATTTAAGTGAAGAATGAGGACATTAGTACCTTGTCAATGTCATTTTCCTTAGGTTTTCAAATGGAGGGTGGTATTAACTAGTAGCGACAATGTCAGTTGGAAACCTTGGCAACCCCATAAGACTTGGTGGGACTAGATCCTGCAACCTCCAGAAGCATTACGCTCTAGCGGAAAGGGTCAAATTGACTCAACTATCTCTTGATATTGGAAGGTGCATCATTTTATTTTTTATTATTTGAAGTAGGAAAAATGGTTAACTAGATCACTTCATGGTGGTCATCTCCCAATATTCCAACAACACAAACCCCAAAATCATTTCTTCCCCCCCCTTTCGATGAAAGCTCACTTAAGTGTTAATCCTCTGAAATGCAACATACCCAATAATTCCAAATTAAGAATTTGGAAATTTAAAATGTAAAATAATATTGAATATAATAATGAAAGACATGGTCACAATTTCAATTTCACGTTTATAACTTATAATATAATTTTCAATTTTTAAAACTATAATGGTTCGGTGTTCATACTCTACCATTATTTTTAATCTTTAAATCACTCTAAAACATGTTTAATACGCCTTACTCATTAAACAATTGTGATTCAAATAGTGATTCTACTTCATATTCTATACCTAGCTCTAGGCTCACGAGCAAGATGTTCTTTAAGTACTTGTTACTCTCTTATTGTGGCTCATTTGTTGGGTGTGCAATTGTAGGTGGCGACACAAAGTCTCTGTTTGGATTTTATTATCCACACATAATATTATTTGTGATTTGGTTTCATTTCTTAGGACATTTCCTGTACCTTGAATCTTTCTAAACAAGAAGATGAAAAGTATTACAAGTGTAAACTAAGTTATTTCCTTTTTTATATCCTAACTTGGTTTCTCTTCCTTGAATGAATAAAACCATAAACACTCCAATTCCTCTTATAGCTAAAGAGCCAACTACTTGTGAAAGTAATTGTATAGAAAATGCCTACATCTCTTGAAAATGTATACCATGAATTAACTCTATCAAATTTTTGCCATAATACCTCTCACACAAATCCTCAATTTTTCCAAACTCACCTCGCATGTGTAAGAAGAAGAGCAAATTTAATTGACCTGAGAGATGCTTTTATGAATCTAGATTCTAAATCCTCTTTATTATTTTCGTCGATCCCTTGTTGACCTATCTATCACAAAGGAGGCCTCATCTTTGATGGTCCAAATATCATACCATTTTGGATTCAAGATAAAAAAAAAAAATGTTATATGAAAAGGCTTATTCAAATTGTTAAAATGTCCATGCATATTTTATTCTAGGTTTATTCAAATTGTTAAAATGTCCATGTATATTTTATTTTAATTATAAATATAGATTGAGATTTATTTTATGTATAACCATTTTTATATTCTTACATATAACTAGATTCAATGCTTTTATGCATTTCATTTAAACTTGTGTTTTTTGTATCTAGATAAAGAAAGAAAGAAAGTATTTTTAACGTTTACGAGGCTAAAAATAGCTTAAGGGACAGATTGTTTTTCCATCTGGCTTTTGTATTCGACCCTTTTCCTATGAAGTTTTACAATAATCGCTCCCAACTTCTCAACAAACTCTTTGCTGAATAAATTATCTCAAAAATAACTTATTAAATTATAATAAATTAGATTACATATTAACTCAATGATACACACAGCTACCTCTCGTATGGGGTGCAAGGGCAGTGTGACAGACGAGTAGGTGGGGACGCGAGCCTCGTTGGGATCATAACCTGAGGATAGTTTGGCAGGTGAGTTGGTGGGGACACATGCTCCAAGCATCCTCAGGCATGGCATCGACGACAACTAGCTCACATCGTTTAACAAGGATCCTACTACATTTAAACCCAAGTACATCTACCTCGAACTCCAACCCACCCGACGCACTTAACTTGGACAACATGAGGAAGCCCAAGCAAATAATTGCGATAACAAAGCTCTCTGGCAAAGGAGGATTTCCACGGGGCAGTGGCAGAGACGAGATTTTAGGAATAGGACCAGTGTGGGACCACCAAGCCAGTCAGATTCCTCAGTGGATAACATTTCGTTCCTTCACGCAGAATTTTGGCGAGCAATATCCAGCCTGTTGCAGAGTCTTTAAGACTCTGCAGACTGGATGCCCGTGCAACCACTCTCGTGCGCTTCATACCTTGGCCATCCATGTTGCATCCGCACCCATTACTCACCATGAAGGATGGCCATCCGACCGCCACCACCATGCCCATTTATTCAGGTTGCCAAAATCTCCAGCGAATCCACCCAATCTTCCCGTCAGCCCACCTCCAGCAAACGTCGTTAGCGTTAATCCTTCTCGTCAGGAATTTAATGGAGTTGGTGAATTCAAATTTTAAATTTTAAAATCTAAATGGAGGGAATGGATACCCGCACCTATGATCATTTCTGCATATGTAATTCAGAACACACAGAGCAATGGTGCAGCTTGTATTGAAAACGCCCAGACGGTTTTGGAAATGCTTCATTTGACAATGCAAAGCCAACATACTTCCTTTGACGAGATTGTACAGGCCTGCGTTTCAGAGCACATAAGGTATGATTTTGTTTTGGAGGAGGTTAGGCAAAACTCCATAAGAGGAATAAGAATAGCGAAGTCCAATTCATAATCTTCTTAAGCGATGGGTAATTCATGGCAACTAGAAGCTATTGGTGTCGGAGCTCAGGTAATACTCGATTCCTTTTTAAATTAAGAACGAACAAAAAAAATACATCTAGTGATTTTGTTGTGCAATTAGTTTTTTTATTTCAGTAAAATGCCTTAAATGTATTATGGACTACCACAGATGCGTGTTAAACCTGGATAACTTCATTTTTGGGGCCTCGTATATCTGGATTACATGGAAAGGGTTTTTTTTATGTTGATAAGAACACTATACAAACACACAGAA
>ML794953.1:150730-168293 GCA_009831015.1 Picea engelmannii
TTTCACCTTTTTCCATTCAAGTGACTTTTAATTCATCATTTAATATTTCTTCATAAATCACTTTATTAATTAAATAACCCTTTTAACTCCAAAAAGTGATTAATTCGTCCTTATAACTTCTCTTGCCACTGAAAGTCACTTTTTATCATTCTATCCTACGGATATTTTAGTCATGATTCCAACGAGCTATTACACTAAGGTGTTTCTCCAAGAAACAAGCTTCAAATAGCACCTTTAGTGTAATTAATTAAAATATGCTCAATAATAACCCAAAATTACAGAAATTGTTGGAATGCAACGAAACCAAGCACAAACTTTGCAAAATGGATCTTGATGATGAAATGTGACAAATAATGTGAGTCGGGCTCCATACAACTCCTCAAAACTGTCTGAGCTCGCTATTACTCCCAAATGGCTACTCGGGCGGGCATCTTAAACTGTAACATAAAGGAATCCAAAAAGGGGATATTACAATCCTCCCTACTCGAATATTGCTTGTCCTCAAGCAATAGCGAAATCAAACTATGTATGATCCCAGGGTCCCATATCTACCTATGTGGCATGAAGTACTCCCCTCTCAAAACATGGTCACTCAAAGTGCTTAGCACGCATGCCTCCAAAATGTCCCTGATGAGTAGAACAATCATGTGCAGTAGATCCTCAGTCAACTCCTCAGGCAACCGCTCTACTCGGATCTCAACTCCATCAACCACTGGACTACCAAACACTCTAATCCATGGATCCCAAACTAAGATATGAACTACATTGCCCTGTAAAATATAGTCTTGTAGGTCATCCACACAAAGAGTCTCATGAAGACCCCCAATCAATAGAGCAAGTAAATATTGTATCCATCTCTCAAGGAAACTCTCACCTAAATTAGTCTCCAAACTACCACCTCCGATAGTGTCCAAATCCCATGCTAACCAAGAGGATGATCTACTCATGCTCTTGATCATCAACCACGGAGACCCATCATGCCACAACATCCTCAACTCCCTTTGCGCTCAACTCCCCCCAACAATGGAAGGAATCAATCATGAGTGTCCCTGAAACTCCCATGCGCTCAAGAAGAGCACCAAACCCTGCATCACATAACTCTAATGGTGCCATACCATGTATCTCGGTGCCTACTGAACTGTAAACCTTCGGTCGAAGGGAATTTATAGCTATGTTGTGCTATCCATGATCACTAAACTCGACCTCCCTACCAACCCACACTGTTGCTTGCAATGTCCCATACTCTGGTGATGTCCCTATGATGTAAGCCCTACTATATAGCTCTAGTACACCATGGTTGAGAGATGCTAGCATACTCTCCCAACTCTGCCCTGAAACTAGGGTGGCTAAGGAATCATGCCCTGACTCGTGATATTGACATACCGAGCATGCGATCCTCCCAGGAGAATCTCTCGTCGATCTGTTGACGGGCCCTGAAATGGCCAAGCTGCCCAACCATAGGTACATCATGTACGGTCCTCAAGATCTCTGTCGTTGTCTGTTGCAATCATACATCTTGCCAACTGACCTCATAGTCCTCATAGGAAGCATATGTCCTACTCTATTCCATGTCCTCATCTTGCTAAGACTTTGAACCTATATCCACCTCTAGAATATCCTATGTCCCACAATCAAGGATGCTCTCCATCACGCCCAAGGCCTCATCTGACTATCTCAGGCGAACCTCCCCTATCATGTTGCATGTAATGAAGTATCCCTGTCAGGAGTTCTCTACCTAACAACTCTCCATGTCCCATGCAACTGCATATCTTCCCCTTTGTTGTTTGTATATAATGAAAGTATCGTGGACCACTCTCTACGTAAATCTCCATGCTCCACCAAGTATGTCTCATGTATACCCATGCAAGCTCATGTATCCTCATGCATCATCATGTATCCTAAGTGTATTGTTGGATCAACCGCTACATGGATGACAACTAATCCTGGAACCCAAAGGGGTGTGTCCTCATATCTACCCGTGGCTCTAGAATCCCCATGTGTATGTGTAAGACCAACTCTCTCAGAGCTCCTCATGAATAGTGGTCCCTGTGACACATGCACATCCTCAAGCGTCTCATGGTCACATCTCTCCATAATCATCAGTGATCATGGATATCCCTCATGCTCCTCCATCAATTGGCGCTCCTCTATCAAACCACCAACATCCTCTAGCGATGTAGTTGAAGTATATACCTGACTCTCTTCTCAGATAGATGTAGTGGATCCCTAACAAGCCTCCTCAAGGAGCTCCTCTAGTATGGACTATGATTCCTTAAGGGTTGTCTGTGTGGCTTTCAAGAATTCTTGTGTGCTTACCCACTCATGAGTGAGTCGGTCCACCTCAGTCTCCTTCTCCTTCAACGCCCTATGATACATCTCACCAACCTCCAAAAGTTAATCTCTATCAATCAATAATTGTTGGTGGTTGATCCTCATCACAGTCACTCTCTCCCCAAGTGTCTGGAAGTCATCAATGGCAAGCTCCCCACCTTAACTATCATGTGCCATCGTGGCCCTCCAACAATACTATGCTACCAACTCATGTGTATCATCAATGTGTCTAATGGCTACCACGATCATGTCCTCTCTAACCCTCATCTATCCTACCAATTGTCGTGACTCTTGGACACTACCCTGTTGAAGTGCTACCTCATGACTCCCACTATTGATGTCAACAATGGAATCTTCATCAACACACTCCTCAAAAGCTAAAGCACCATGTTGCCTACTCTTCGTTGTGTTATTGAATCCCCCTCTATGTCATTGTACATCATCATATGTTGTTGCCTCATCTAAACTACCTTGTATAATGTATGTACAGTTGTATCCTCATGTGCACTCACCCTACTAATATCATCTGCACCTGGATCCCATACATGTGATATGGCCATTCTAACAAACAATGAATGCATCTTCGTCACTATAGGTTGTTCTTGATGGACTCCCCAAAAGATGTGACTCACTCTCCCCATAATGGAAGGTATGTAAATAGTCATGTCTCCAGGTCATGCCTGTCGTCTTGGCCCTACAGATCTAAATGCCCCTCATGTTCAATCACCACACAAGGCTCATCTACCACATCATAAATTCTATTGATATCTGCATCTGTCGCGGTTGCCATAAGTGACTAAGAAGATGAGGAATGTGTCACACTCAACTCCATGGAAGGCTCATCATCCCCCATGCATAACTTTCTAGAAGTCATGTCAACACCCAAAGGTAGGTCACCCAAGCACCATGGTCATCACGTTATCCATGAGATGTGTGGGTGTCACTGGCCTCATGGAACTACTCAAATGAAGCATCTAAGGTTGCCTCCTCATGCTCCACCAAATGGTCAAACTGAGGTGTTGTCCTCTCTATATCAAGCTCCTCAACTTGTCCCACATGTGCGCTAACCTCAGAAGATAGCTCTATTGATGGTGTGCCCCCTGCTGGTCATCTATCATCCTCATCACATGCATCTTGTTCATCATCATTGTCATGGTGCACCTCGACATATTGTACTTTCCTCTTGCCCCTGCATCTGTGATCTGGCTCTAATCTCCTCGTTTTCTCTTCACTTTGCTGCTTATCTAAAAACTTGGGTATAACCCTTCCATCGTGAAAGGCTCGTCGATTCATCCTCCTAATCATGGGGCTGCAATACTCACCCAAGGTGATCAGTCTCCAGAATCTTGCACTTCGAGAGTTATACTCTCTTTCCATGGACTCAAATTCACGCTCCATCAATATATTACAAATCACAGGCTAGCGCCAGAAATGGCTCTAATACCACTGTAATGTTCCCAAGTGGATTTGCTTGGAACATTTGAAGTTTTGTATTTTTTGGTTGTGGTATTTTGTCAAACAATGTGTTGATTCATATTCTTGTTGTGTGTTAAGGTTTTGTTGTTTAGTGTTTTGCAACACATAGTTGTTCTCATGAAAGAAATAGCAAGTAACAACAACATACAAGTAGGAATAACACACGAAATATCCACAAACTCATATCTAAATTTATTTATTAATAAACATGCAATCTTTAGTATAAGAGATTAACATATCTATAAGAGATGGATAGATAATGCATGTGGATGAATATAGCTCCAAACTTCAGTAACAAAGAGAGCCCTAGCCTTATATAGACCTCCAATAGTTCCATACATGGATCTACTGAACCAATAATGTTCCCTTCATTCACACTGGTGAATAACTGCGGAGATTCGCACCCTCCCTAGTTGGAGCGCACCCTAGAGGCTTGGATATGATATTTTGGGCCTCCCAAGTTCTCAATAATAGCTACCACATTGTAGATATGAAGTAGATGAACTCGTGAAAAGTGATTCTTTGTATTTATGAACAAATTTGAACTCTCTCATTGGATATCTCCAGGGGTAAATGTGCCCTCCTTCAAGAAATTCACACAACTAGAAGAATGGTTGAATATGGCATGGAAACCCTCAACACAATGATGAAAAAAGGCATCATAGTGGTGGACAACACTCCCGAAGTGAGATCGCCTCCAAATCCAAGATCCACAAGCTCCCACGAACTCCTCTCTAATGAACAATGTGCCCCTGTTCTACAGAAAAACCCCGAGATTGTGCCTTGCTTCCTCAACTTGCTTCTAAAACTGAATTGAACTACACTAGAATGGTGAGGGAGGAATCTTTCACCGCCTTGGCCAAGCTTGGACCAAGAACAAAGAAATCTTTCACCTCCTTGCTAATCTCTAGTGTTTAGTCAGTGAAAACCCTCAAAACCCCCAAGTACCATGGGCTTTCTAGTTAAGAAGTCCGACATCAAAGAAGTCCGACATCAAAATATCAATCAACATCATCCGAGAATAGAAGACCCTATCTCTTTTTTATACCTCCTTTCACCTTTTTCCATTCAAGTGACTTTTAATTCATCTTTTAATATTTCTTCATAAATCACTTTAATAATTAAATAATCTTTTTAACTCCAAAAAATCATTAAATCATCCTTATAACTTCTAATGCCACTGAAAGTCACTTTTTATCATTCTATCCTAAAGATATTTTCGAAACCAAAGACAAACTGTGCGAAATGGATCATGATGATAAAATATGATGAATAATGTGAGTCGAGCCCCATACAACTCCTCAAAACTCTGAGCTCACTATTACTCCCAAATGGCTACTATGGCGGACATCCCCCAAACTGTAACATAAAGAAATCCAAAAATGGGGACATTACATTATTCCAAACAAAGATTCATCATTGTTCAAAACATCAGAGTTATCTAGCATATGACATTTTGTATAATAATCACAGTGTTTGGGAATTTTCATATTTGCAAGTTAAGATGACCTATTATATCCAGACCACATCTTATCTCTAGATTAACTTTATTGTACTTTTGTGTTTATAGATGTTTATTATTTTTAGCCACAATCAATAAGATTGTAGTGTAAATTGACAATACAAATCTTATAAGTCCACAAATGTTTTAATGATAGTTCAATTTATAAAATGAACTATCATTACATCAAAAGTTTCATATTCTTGTTAGATGGTACACATTGTAAAAAACCACATCAAAAATTAATTGGTAGAAAAGTAATGTTATGTTCATTTTATTCCACAAAATGCATTAAAATTTATCAACAATCATATTAAAATTGGCCCAGATATTGCAATATGCTCTAAATATTGCAATTATATCATAGTTTAACTTGTGAAATTATGCATTAAATAACTTTGATAATGATAATAACATAACACCTTAGACCAACATTGATCTATCAAAACTTCCCAATATCTTAACAAAGAAAAGTTAATTATATTGTCTTGTTATGTTATTTATATGTTCAAATAGCTTTGGAAAAATATTTGTTTTTATGAGTTAAAGCTTAAAAATATCAGAAATATTACAAATGTTTTCAAAACTATATTTAATCTATGTAGGTTGTGCAGTCTAATAGAGTTTTTCATCTTCTACCTTATTAGAAGTAAAAATTTTACAAATTATTTTTTTCAAAATGTTTGAAACCTTATTCAGCTCATAGTTTCACTATAAAATTCATGGGAGTTTATTCTTATTTTTACATTATATATTGTTAAAACTTAACTATTTGAACAAACCAAAATTAATAACAAAGCCCAATGGTGAGTAACATTAACCTTGATTGAAACTAATACATATCATAAAAGAATTTATACGATCTGCAAAAGCAACTTACAAGAAATTAATTGCAAATTATTTAGACTAATTTAACTCGTTTCCATGTTAGACTATTTATGTAATTTAATTAGACTATTTATGAAATTTAAAATTTAATATAAGACCTTATTTCACAAAAATTATTTAAAAAAATAGAACTCCTTTTATCACAACCCAAATACAAATATCAACAAACATCAATACTTATCAAACTATCAATACATGTCAAGAAAAAACTTAATAATTTAAGTCATTTCCATGTTAGACTATTTATGAAATTTAATTAGACTTTATGAAATTTAAAATTAATTATCAAATTATCGAAATATCAATACTTATAAACTATCAATACATGTCAAGAAAAAACTTAATAATTTGAGTCATTTCCATGTTAGACTATTTATGAAATTTAATTAGACTTTATGAAATTTAAAATTATTTATCAAACTATTCATTCATGTCAATAAAAAAAACTTAATAATTTAACTCATTTCCATATTAAACTATTTATTTAACTCATTTCCATGTTACACTATTTATGAAATTTAATTAGACTATTTATGAAATCATGTTACACTATTTATGAAATTTAATTAAACTATTTATAAAATTTAAAATTTAATGCAAAGCCTTATTTCACAAAAAATTATTAAAAAAAAATAAAACTCCTACATAGCCCAATTACAAATATCAACCAACAACATCAATACTTATTAAATTATTAATACATGTCTAGGTGGAATCTGTGCTAGGGGAGGTCTATTCTGAGGTACTTCCTGTCGGGTGACCCCCTTTACATGGTCATGGACCACTATCATTCGATACCACGCATCTTCTTGGATGGCCTTCCCACCCCTCAGAAATCGAAATGATTTCTCCAATTTTTGCTTTTCTGAGTGGCCAATTGGGGTAGGGAGTGGATCATGTAGCTGAGAGTGGTCTAGACTGTCACTGTAGGTTGTAAGAAAACACTTACCATTCAAATGGCTGCAGTACAGTCCACTCTGCAGAAGTATCAAATACAACTAAAAAGAAATTAATTGCAAGTTATGTATTAAAGATCCAACTAATTTCAATGAGCATTTATAACATTCAATACAAAGCATTATGATTTTTGGAAATCACTAAAATAAAATGGAAACTGTTTGCATTAGTGGAAATAACAGTCAAAATAATATTTCTCAAATTTTTAATTCTTAAAATTGTAAAAGTACAAGGATAAGATGGAAACTGTTTGCATTAGTGGAAATAACAGTCAAAATAATATTTCTCAAATTTTTAATTCTTAAAATTGTAAAAGTACAAGGATAAGATGGAAACTGTTTGCATTAGTGGAAATAACAGTCAAAATAATATTTCTCAAATTTTTAATTCTTAAAATTGTAAAAGTACAAGGTATCCACGTGGTTGTAGAACACAACTGGGAAAAGTTCTCCATCCTCAATAAAAGTTTTCTCCATCCTCAATATGTATGGCCCATATGATGAAAGAGTTTTTGGGATAAAACTAAAGCGCAGGGGTTGGCTACAAGTGATAAGGTGTTGTCTACTACAAGTGATAAGGTGATTATAGGAGGGGATTTACCCTGAAGATAGTAGAAGTGTGGGGGTGAAGAAGATCACTGCAATTAAAATAAAACAAGAAGATCCTAAACCTCCAAGGCCTTTCAAATTCAACCATAATTGCTTGGAAGAGGAAGGCTTTCAAAATACTCTCATAGAGAAATGGATGATATTTGAGCCTAGCTAAAGGTACAGAAATGTACCAGTTTGCAGAAAATTTTAAAGAAGTAGAAAGGACTGTAGCAGAATGAGCAAAGGAAAAAAACTAAAAAGGCCAAACAGGAACTTATAGAAACTGAAGAATAGATCATGTTGATTTTGGATAATAATAACGCAGGTATCTTTCCAGAAGAGGAGATAAACAAACTTAAATAATTAGAAGGGAAAAAAGAGGAAACTGTTGGAGCAAGAAAAAGCAGAATGGGCGCTCCCTGCTGATTTGATACAGTTTGCTGTGCCGGTTTCCTCCCTCTTGTGAAGCTGGTTGTCTTTGATTGCAGACTGTTCCCTCTTCATCGGTTCTCCCTTTGTTGATTGGCTGGAGAACTCGTGGGGTGAATCCTGTTGGTTTCGCCGCTCATCCTTTGAGCCGGCATCTGTCCCCCTGTTAAATGCATGTCGATTTGTTTCCGAAGACAGCTCTTTCATTGTTTCGGAGCAGATCCTTTTCATCTGTCAATTCCTGCTCTGTTCTGACTGTCAATTTCTTTTGGACGGTTAGTCTGGGCTTAGAGTTTGTAAAGGATTTTATACTCTATATAAAATCGAGCTAATTTCTTTTGGGAAAAAAAGAAAAAGCAGAATGGAGATTGAAGATCAGAACTATTTGGTTGGCAGAGGGTGTGATGAAAAAACTATTTTTTTTCAGAGCTACGGAAAAAATAGGATGAATCAATATACTTCCAAGAGGGAAGATAACAATCAAAGAGGCTGTAGAAGGAAGAAAGTTCCAATAAATAGCATAAGCAGGTGTAAATCATTTTAGAAGTTTATTCCAAGAAACCCAAAGCGTTGCATAGCTGAAATTCCAAAAGTCATGTTTCTTTTCCAAGAATGATAGAAGACCAGCTGAATGAGGATCTCAAAGCAGAAGTTGCAAAGGAGAAACTAAAATCCGTACTGTTGTCATTTTAAAAACAGAATCTGGGTCCAAATGGGTGGACAGTAGAATTTCATCGAAGGTTACATGACTTTCTAGAGGAAGAGTTCCCAAGAGTGATAGAAGAATCTAAAGATTCAGAGATTCTTCTTCTTCTTCTTCTTCTTCATCATCGTCTTCTTCATCTTCTTTCTACTCCTTCATCTTCATCTCCTTCTTCTCCTGCTTCTTCTTCCTCCTCTTCCTTCTTCTCCTCCTCCTCCATCTTGGTCTTCATCCTCAATTTTTGCCTCCTCCTCCTCCTCCTCCTCCTCCGTCTTAGTCTTTGTCCTCAATTTTTGCCTCCTCCTCCTCCTCCTCCTCCTCCCTGCTTCTTCTTAGTTTTTGTCCTCCATCTTCGTCTTCTTCCTTGTCGTCTTCTTCCTCTTCTTTCTCGTCCTCTTCTTCATCCTCCTCCATCTTAATCTTTTTCTCCTTCTTTTGCTTCTGCTTCGTCTTCCTCTTCTTCCTCTTCTAAGAGTGATAGAAAAATCTAAAGATTCAAAGATTCTTCTTCTTCATCTTCTTTCTACTCCTTCATCTTCATCTCCTTCCCCTGCTTCTTTTGCTTCCTCCTCCTCCTTACTTTTTCTGTTGTTTCTTCTTCATCATCTTCATCTCCTCCTTGTCTTCTTCACTTCTCCTCCTAAAGCTGCTGCTTCTTCTTCTTCTTCCCTCTTCATCTCCTCCTTGTCTTCTACAATTCTCCTCCTCCTAAAGCTGCTTCTTCTTCTTCTTCTTCTTCTTCTTCATCCATCTTCATCTTCATCTTTCTCCTCCTCCTCCTCCTCCTCCTAAAGCTGCTTCTTCTTATGCATCTTCTTCTTCTTCGTCTCCTCCTTGTCTTCTTCTTCATCTTCTTCTCCTTCTCTTGCTTCTGCTATTTCTGCTTCTTATGCATCTTCTTCTCCGTCTTCGTCGTCGTCATATTCTTCATCCTACTCCTCCTTCGTCGTCTTCTTCTCCTTCATCTTCATCCTCCTCCTCCATCTGCATCTCCTCCTCGTCTTCTTCTCTTCTTCTTCATCTTCTTCTCTTCCTCTTGCTTCTGCTATTTCTGCTTCTTATGCATCTTCTTCTTCTTCGTCTTCATAATCTTCTTCATCTTCCTCCTTTGTCATCTTCTTTTTCTTCTTCTTCTTCCTCCATCTTCGTCTTCTTCTTCTTCCATCTTCGTCTTCTTCTTCTTCTCATTTGTCTTCATCTTCTCCTTCTTCGTCCTTCCTCCTCCTGCTTCTTTTGCTTATTCCTCCTCCTCCTCCTCCTCCTCCTCCTCACAAATCATGAAGGCCTTCATCGTCCTTGTCCTTCTTGGATTTCCAAATCATGTAAGCCCTCTTTCTAAAAGCAGATGCTATTATTCATCCTTCCCCTCCTCCTCCTCTTAATCATGTAAGGCCCCTTCCTAAAAGGAGGTGCTATTATTCCTCCTCTTCATCTTCTTCTCCTCCTCTTGCTGTGCTTCTTTTGATTATTCCTCTGCTTCTCCATCTTCGTCTTCATCCTCCATCACCTTCTTCCTCCTCTTCATTCGCCTTTGTCTTCTCCTCCCAAACCATGAAAGCCCCCTTTCATCGTCCTCGTCCTTCTTAGATTTCCAAATCATGTAAGCCCCCTTCATCCTTCTCCTTCGTCTTCTCCTCCTCCTCCTGGAAGGCCCCTTCATAAAAGCAGGTGCTCTTATTCCTCCTCCTCCTTGGATCTTCAAATCATGTAAGCCTTCTCCTTTCTAAAAGGAGGTGCTATTATTCATCCTTGCAAAGGGTTTTTCTTCAATAAATTCTGTAGCTGTCAATAGAGAAGAGGTGCTGGGGAACAGTTTTTGGTTTTGAGACACCAGTTAAATCATGTAGCCTTTGCTAAGTGACATTTTTTTGTCCCGTAGCAGAAGGTCGTATTTAGCTGATAATAGAGAAGAGATGGGCTGGGGAACAGTTTTTTATTTTAAGACCAGTTAAATCATGTAGAGAAGAGATGGGCTGGGGAACAGTTTTTGATTTTAAGACCAGTTAAATCATGTAGCCTTTGCCAAGTGACGAATTTTTTTGTCACTTAAAGAGGACGTATTTTCCGATTTGGATAACGCTTCTGACCCTCGCTCTGCATTTTTAGAATAAGGATTCCCAGTACTATGAAGTTGGGAAGGCTTCCAGACCTCCATCTATAATTTATTTCGAGAATCCTAAGTTTATGGCATATGCTATGCGTAAAAGCTATTAAAAGCTGCAGTAAAAATGAACAGCGGGATTTGGGTTTCTTGGGCTACTTTTTTAATGACTCGCGATTGTTTTGCTATATGCCTATATAGGCTATTAAATGCTGCATTAAAAACGAAGGCAGAGACTTGAGTTTTCTTGCCACAGACTGGGATATCTGCCTAGAGTTCCTTCCATGATCCCCCCGACCCTTTGCAAAGGCAGACTTTCTTGCTTCATGGAATTGAAATTGGCAGAACACATCCTACCTGATGGGGTTGATGGTTCTTTGAAGATCATGTCCCCTCATCCCTTGGCGGGCCAGCTATTCCTCGAAAAGATGCATATATTCACTCCCGCCTGAGCCCCAAGGGCACACAGCTCTTGATGGTCTCAGCTTCCGCTCCCTCCTTCAGGGATACTGTTGCTGAGCATCTAAGATGCCTCAGTGCATGGTGGTCTCTTTTGGGTAAAACCCGTCCAGCTATTCCTCGAAAAGATGCATATATTTACTCCCGCCTGAGACCCAAGGGCACACAGCTCTTGATGGTCTCAGCTTCCGCTCCCTCCTTCAGGGATACTGTTGCTGAGCATCTAAGATGCCTCAGTGCATGGTGGTCTCTTTTGGGTAAAACCCAAGAAGATTCCTTCTATCAAGCTTAACCATCTAGTAGTAACAACTATCAAGATTCCTTCTATCAAGCTTAACCATTTATTCATGAAAAAGATTGCAGCAATTTTCTTATCACTTTTCAGGTCATATTATCCTCTATTATCCAATTTAGGTAAGGCTTCTGGACCTCCCGTCCGCATAACTAGGATGAAGATTCCTTTCAAACAAATAGCGGGTGTCACAAAAAGTTCTATTCCAACCATGGCGGAATCTGCGAAAAGCTATTTTTCCACTGATGCAAACAACTTTTCCAACTCTGAAAAGATCTTTAGAGCTAGATTTGGTCAACAGTCTTCTAAAGGATTTGCGAGGAAGATTTGGGCACCCGGTCTTCTTGAGGAAATCCTTCTAGAAGTAGTCTGTAAACAGAAGCCAGACTATGAACAAGTTTATTTCAGGTACACATCCTTATTTTGAAACTGGTCACATGGCAAAGTCTTGTGCTATACGGACTTTTGAGGCTGCTCCTATGAAAGCACAAATCAAGAACAAGAAAAGCAAGACGACTTGTAGAAAGGTACAAAATACTATAGTTGACTTGCCCTCAAATGAAGAGAAAAGAACTGCACATGAGACTCCCCCTTACAAAGATAATCCGAGAGTTCATATCAGGTAAGTCATTAAGCTAGTTAACAGTGTCAATTGGTAATGTCTTTTGCTGTAAATTTTCTCCGCCAACCAGGTAAGGCAGGGGCATTGTTTCTGTAATAGCTTTCAAAATTCCGTGTCCTTTATAGTCAGGATACCTGTAAGAAATACAGGCTCACAGTTATCGAAGCTTGTAACTCTTTACAAGTTGGATTTTAGATTCTGTTATATAAATAAATGAAGGCATGTATTTCGATACCCAATAAATCTGGCTAGAGTTGCATAAGACCAAGAAAGATGACTGTCATATTAAGTTTGTCGTTATATCTTCAATCTCAGATCTGATCTTCATGATGAAATCCCGTCGTATGATATCCAGAGTTCTGTTAAATTCCAAACTAACATGCTTGTACAATTTAACTAAAATGAACAAGGGGCAAATGTACCGGTTCGATAAAAATACAAATCGCCTCACCAATATTTTCAAGTTACAACGACATTTGTATCAATCGAAGTAACAATATAAGATGACTCATACATATTAAAACTCTGAAAGCACATTAACACTAACAGTAGAACCTAATTACAACACTGGCAATCTGGCAATCAAATCACAAACTCTGGAACATTAGATCAGAACATAACACTGGCAATGAAATTCTAAACCCTTCAAACTTAAAATCAGCACATAACCCTAACAATGAAACTCTAAATCCTAGAAACTTAAAATCTGCAATACATGTAAAAACCCCAACGGCCGTATAATAATCCTACGATAAAAACCGTATACGACTTCTAGCCCTGATAATATAACCACACCTATTACCATCTAAATAAATCCCTGCTTCAAAACAGGTAATGAGCATGCACTGGCCTAACAGAAAGATCAATGTAACAACCATAATAAAAGTGGTAAAATTGTTACCCGCCATACTTTTCACCCTTTCAACAGAGGAATGAAGGAAGCCATAAGCAGGGCCGAGTAGTAGTTTGATATCGCTTACGATTATGTTGAGAACTGAGAACAGTAATTTCTTAGCACTCGACCGTCGATAAGCTTAGCCTCGAAGCAAAAGGGGAAGGCCAAAAATGAATACATGAATAAACAAATAAAGAATTGTAAATGAGTGAGAATGAAGAAGGATCAGACTGACGTGCAGGTATCATCAAGCAAATATACGAATATAATTGCATCAGAAATGCGATGATTTCTCTTCATATCCCTCCATACACACTTGATCTATCGAACGTAGAATATGAAAATAAAACCAGAGGGAGATCCTGTCACTGCAACTAGGTTTTCAAATGCCTCGTAATAAAGGGCGTGGTTAGGGTTTCTACGTCTAGGGTTTCAGAGGCCTTGTCATAAAAGGCGTGGTTAGGGTTTTCGCAACTAGGGTTTATGTGACTATCACGGATTTTTTATAATAACATTACGTTTTCTTTTAACGAGGAGACTCGTCCGCAAAGCACTCAAGTCGGGCGAACCTTATGAACCCTACATAAACGTTACAAAAGATCATGATTGAAGGGTTCGGTTCAMTCTAGMGAARTCAACTCAATGCAAAGAATCAAACTTGAAACTAAGTTAAGTYAATGAGGGTTTTGTGTAGTTGTGGGAATGGTTGGGAGGTAGGTTTCTTACTCTCCTCAYTTAAGGTCAATTTTCGTCAAGATCATTTGAGCCGTTGTGATGAGGCTWGARSSGTWGACATTSATGAGAAGTKRGACCCCCACGTGGGTGTGTCTCGRGACATTTTGACCCTTGCCGAATCATRAGTTTTTGCTAGTGTTGGRYYCCAMGTTGTTGGTACTAGCATAGKGTTTATAGCGAGGAGTTTGAYATTAGCCTAGGGTCTATAGTCGTTGTGGATTGCGACTATAAACTCTATAAACAATTTTTAATTGTTAAAAAAAAACATCATGAGTGAAGGGTTTGATTCACCTTAATGGAATCTACTCAATGACGAAGAATCAAACTTGAAACTAAGTTAACTCAACTTGGCAATGGAGAAAATTTTGACTCGAGAGGACACCAAACAATTTGTGATTTTTTCAACTATGTAAAAAAACCATATATAACAAATTTAAAATTAACCCCCCAAATAAGAATATAATTTAATTGAAGTGCTCATTAATATAAATGTCTAGGTAAAAGGTGTAGTATAAAATGCTAACATTTTTGCCATATTTCATCTAGCCAAAACAATGGAAAAACAACGAAAGGCAAAATCAACAATTTTGGACAAAAATCTCGTAGAAAAAGTTTGATGAATTGTCAATATGAGATGTATATATTGCACAATATGGGTGTAGTAGGGGTTTTTGAGGTAGTTGAATACAATTGTGCAGTCAAAATATGTGATTTCAGTGGATTTAACAATGAATTTCAACAAATCTTGCATTGTCAAAAATTTTGTGAGGGAAAATTGGAGAAGGGTGAAAATGTTAGACTTGTATCCTACTCCTAAGTAAAATAGTTGGACAATACACTGAAAGAGTAAGTAAATGTTGTAGTTGGACTTATTACTCTCTACAATAGCACCAAAATGACAAGTTCTTGTTACTTACCCTTGGCATTTCAAATTGAGAAACAACCTAAAGAAGTTGTGCATGGTAATGATGGTTGAGGACTTGTTTTCTTAGATACAAAGTTAGGCAATGATGATTAGGGGCGTACTCCTAAAACAAATATGGTCCCTTTGATACTATTGCCCCCTCAAATATAGGGGTAACTAGAGGGGATTTTTTCTGCTATGAATCATATTATATACAACAGTTCCACATATGAGATCCTTGGTTTTCCACAAGTAGTTGACCGATGATGCTTTCCACATTTGCTCTTCACTCACATTTGACAATCATGATGCTTGACATACATGAGGTAACTTGTTCCAATGCTCGATATTAAGTGTTAATGCCTTGTGTACCTATCATGAAAGAATAGATTATCGATTGAGTCGGATAATGGATCATGAAGCTCTAAATTTGTGTCTTTTGTCTTGTTTCAATTTGGTGGTCATCATCATCCACTAGATAAGTGTTGTCATTCTTGGGTAGTGTTGTTCTTTTGGGGGGCTTTGATGGGGGTAACGTGTCCATATCCTAATCCATACTTGGAATTTTTCGTTTTCCATCCTTCCATGTTTCCATTGCCATGAATTTGGGTTGGTTGGCATATGTCACACATATAGGTTCATGCTTCATAATCCGATGAGAAGAATGAGCTTGAATGCTCAAGGTTGATGCAGCTAGATTTAAAAAAAAAAATAAGAGTAAGATGCAAAGATTAAAATGCAAAGCAATGAAAAGAAAAGAAATGTCAAAGAACCAAAGGAAATAGAGCATGAGCAATGCCCCCTCACTATGAGGCCATCACCCTAAGTCTTATGTAATGAATGCATGTCTAAAAATAATTAAATAAAGTAAACAAAAGTCATAAGTCATAAAAGGTCAAATGAATAAAGAAAAAGGTGAAAAGGGGTTTGGAAAGGCATGGTGTCGAGGAAAGGGAAACTCATTGCATAAGCACTCCCTCGTTACAAAGACACTCGTGTGGATGAATGTTTTACATAGCCTCACATGATTATGCAATACCGCTCATAAAGTTAAACTCCAAACCATACCATCTGTCATTACACATGCTCCTTGATGGGTTTATTGGGAAATACTTATCTTATTGGGTACTGGCACATGTAAACCCTCCCATACCTAAAATTGGCAATTTGTATGAATTCTATGAGTTATTGTGAAGTTTGAGAGCGATGCTTAATGTGATCTACCTAATGGCATTTACATTTGGCATGACTCACTTCTTATGTTGTATTGGACTTGTATACATGCCTCTGAGATGGCTACATTGGATCACTTGAGCTCCTCTTTGGACAATGCACTTTGTATTGGTATGAATTGGATTGAGCCTTGGTCCTTTGGAGGACGTTGAGGAAACCATATTGCACACTTGATGGATGTAGTTGGGCTTATTTGAAGATGTCACACCTTGTAGAGACGGCCTAACACCTTTTGAAAGGATGTGGCACCTTTTTTAGGGGACGATGCACCTTTTGGAGATGATTTGGCACTTGGACGGTGAAATGTTGCACCCTTTAGAGGAAACATTTCACTTTAGAGCCACTACACATGACTTTTGACATCATTTGAGTGAGTCGTCCACCCTTGGGAGACCACGCGTGTGACTTTGAGCATGCATTTATGGGGGTGTCTTAGCATTTGAGCATTTTACTTCATCTTGGGACATCATTGGGGGTCTTTTGACCTATCCACTCATGTATCATGGATATTTTATGTATTGTGACCTGATCTCTTGGGCTTGTAAAGAGATAAAGGCAATTTTATATTTTCTTAGGGCTTATGCTAGGAAAATATTATTATTTTAATGAGAAGGGTTCTAGATCTCTCATATAAATAGAGAAGCACTTCTCATTTGTGAATCATTGCTAGAACTTGTGGAGAACAATTACTTGTCTACTATTAATTCTCTCTTCTTAACTATGGATGGATAACTAGAGCGACTTGAACTTGAGGATGATGTCTAGTGGATGCTTTTGCAATTTCATGCCTGCTCTTGGCTAGGGTTTTATGGATGAAATGATTTCTTAAGTGGTCTCACTTAATCTTGTTGGATTTTGTTTTTGATTGATTACAAGTGTAGTTGTACTTCTCTAGTGGTGGTGGTGCACTCTCTTCATATTTTTCTTGAACAAGTCCCTTCTTCAAAACCCTTGGAAGATTACTAGTGGAGTGTATTCCCTTGAACTATCTTGAAGCTTGTGAGGCACTAGGTAGATATTCTAGGATTTGTAGTGGACAACCTTAGATATCACCCTAGATTGTAACATACCCACTACCTAAATCAAATTTTTCCGGTCCTCTGTCGGATTCGACCTCCTAAATAACCATGGAGATCCAACGTAAATTGGCTCTTTCTCTTTTCTTCTTCGTTCTCATGTGATCGCGAGTCATGATCACAGTTCAGTTTGAACGTAGTGCCTATTTGTATTTCGTGCTTCGGCGCTACAGTAATGCCCAAACATTAGAATCTGCAACCACCGAACCCCGGCAGGGCTAATGAGTGTCCAATAGGGATGAATTCCCACGGGGTCAACGAAGGGCCAATAGGAATAAATCTCAACAGGGGTAACGCATACAGGTGGCATACAGGGAAACGCGACACTGTGGTCGTCATGACAGGAGGGGTCCCACTTCACACGCCACACT